>WNWK01010425.1:0-70219 GCA_009830355.1 Cherax destructor | reverse complement strand
AAACCTGCACACCTGTGTCTCCACTCAAACCTGCACACCTGTGTCTCCACTCAAACCTGCACACCTGTGTCTCCACTCAAACCTGCACACCTGTGTGTCCACTCAAACCTGCACACCTGTGTGTCCACTCAAGCCTGCACACCTGTGTGTCCACTCAAACCTGCACACCTGTGTCTCCACTCAAACCTGCACACCTGTGTCTCCACTCAAACCTGCACACCTGTGTCTCCACTCAAACCTGCACACCTGTGTCTCCACTCAAACCTGCACACCTGTGTCTCCACTCAAACCTGCACACCTGTGTGTCCACTCAAACCTGCACACCTGTGTGTCCACTTAAACCTGCACACCTGTGTGTCTACTCAAGCCTGCACACCTGTGTGTCCACTCAAACCTGCACACCTGTGTGTCCCCCAAACCTGCACAGCTGTGTCCACCCAAACCTGTACGCCTATGTGTCCCCCAAACCTGCACACCTGTGTCCCCCAAACCTGCACAGCTGTGTGTCTCCCAAACCTGCACACCTGTGTGTCCCCCAAACCTGCACACCTGTGTGTCCACCCAAACCTGCACACCCGTGTGTCCCCCAAACCTGTACACCTGTGTGTCCACCCAAATCTGCACACCTGTGTGTCCCCCAAACCTGCACACCTGTGTGTCCACCCAAACCTGCACACCTGTGTGTCTCCCAAACCTGGACACCTGTTCCCCCCAAACCTGCACACCTGTGTGTCCTCCCAAACCTGCACACTTGTGTGTTCCCCCAAACCTGGACACCTGTGTGTTCCCCCAAACCTGGACACCTGTGTGTCCTCCAAACCTGGACACCTGTCCCCCAAACCTGCACCCCTGTGTGTCCCCCTAACCTGCACACCTGTGTCCCCCAAAACCTGTACACCTGGTAACTGGATGACCTGATAACTGGTGTCCTGGTAACTGGATGACCTGATAACTGGTGACCTGGTAACTGGATGACCTGATAACTGGTGTCCTGGTAACTGGATGACCTGATAACTGGTGTCCTGGTAACTGGATGACCTGATAACTGGTGACCTGGTAACTGGATGACCTGATAACTGGTGTCCTGGTAACTGGATGACCTGATAACTGGTGTCCTGGTAACTGGATGACCCGATAACTGGTGACCTGGTAACTGGGTAACCTGGTAACTGGTGACCTGATAACTGGGTGACCTGGTAACTAGTGACCTGATAAATGGGTGACCTGGTAACTGGTGACCTAGAGAAGAGAAATTCAAGAAGTATTCGTATCACGACTCCAGCTAATTGCTAGTGTCTTAAGTTGAAAGAACTTTCTTTAGTTGTGAAAGTTTAGGAAAGGATGGTCGTGCTGGGGAAAGTTTAGGAAAGGATGGTCGTGTTGGGGAAAGTTTAGGAAAGGATGGTCGTGCTGGGGAAAGTTTAGGAAAGGATGGTCGTGCTGGGAAAGTTTAGGAAAGGATGGTCGTGTTGGGAAAGTTTAGGAAAGGATGGTCGTGCTGGGGAAAGTTTAGGAAAGGATGGTCGTGCTGGGAAAGTTTAGGAAAGGATGGTCGCAGGGGAAAGTTTAGGAAAGGATGGTCTGCTGGGGAAAGTTTAGGAAAGGATGGTCGTGCTGGGGAAAGTTTAGGAAAGGATGGTCGTGCTGGGGAAAGTTTAGAAAGGATAGTCTGCTGGGGAAAGTTTAGGAAAGGATGGTCGTGCTGGGGAAAGTTTAGGAAAGGATGGTCGTGCTGGGGAAAGTTTAGGAAAGGATGGTCGTGCTGGGGAAAGTTTAGGAAAGGATGGTCGTGCTGGGGAAAGTTTAGGAAAGGATGGTCGTGCTGGAGAAAGGGTAATGTTGAGGCAGGACCCATTACCATAACCCCAGGGTAATGTTGAGGCAGGAGCCATTACCATAACCCCAGGGTAATGTTGAGGCAGGACCCATTACCATAACCCTAGGGTAATGTTGAGGCAGGACCCATTACCATAACCCCAGTGTAATGTTGAGGCAGGACCCATTACAATAACCCCAGGGTAATGTTGAGGCAGGACCCATTACCATAACCCCAGGGTAATGTTGAAGCAGGACCCATTACCATAACCCTAGGGTAATGTTGAGGCAGGACACATTACCATAACCCCAGGGTAATGTTGAGGCAAGACCCATTACCATAACCCCAGGGTAATGTTGAGGCAGGACCCATTACCATAAACCCAGGGTAATGCTGAGGCAGGACCCATTACCATAACCCCAGGGTAATGTTGAGGTAGGACCTATTACCATAACCCCAGGGTAGTGTTGAGGCAGGACCCATTACCATAACCCCAGGGTAATGTTGAGGCAGGACCCATTACCATAACCCCACGGTAATGTTGAGGCAGGACCCATTACCATAACCCCAGGGTAATTTTGAGGCAGGACCCATTACCATAACCCCAGGGTAATGTTGAGGCAGGACCCATTACCATAACCCTAGGGTAATGTTGAGGCAGGACCCATTACCATAACCCCAGTGTAATGTTGAGGCAGGACCCATTACAATAACCCCAGGGTAATGTTCAGGCAGGACCCATTACCATAACCCCAGGGTAATGTTGAAGCAGGACCCATTACCATAACCGTAGGGTAATGTTGAGGCAGGACCCATTACCATAACCCCAGGGTAATGTTGAGGCAGGACCCATTACCATAACCCCAGGGTAATGTTGAGGCAGGACCCATTACCATAAACCCAGGGTAATGCTGAGGCAGGACCCATTACCATAACCCCAGGGTAATGTTGAGGCAGGACCTATTACCATAACCCCAGGGTAGTGTTGAGGCAGGACCCATTACCATAACCCCAGGGTAATGTTGAGGCAGGACCCATTACCATAACCCCAGGGTAATGTTGAGGCAGGACCCATTACCATAACCCCAGGGTAATGATGAGACAGGACCCATTACCATAACCCCAGGGTAATGTTGAGGTAGGACCCATTACCATAGCTAAAGAGTAATGTTGAGGCAGGACCCATTACCATAACCCTAGGGTAATGTTGAGGCAGGACCCATTACCATAACTACAGAGTAATGTTGAGGCAGGACCCATTACCATAACCCCAGGGTAATGTTGAGGCAGGACCCATTACCATAACCCTAGGGTAATGTTGAGGCAGGACCCATTACCATAACTAAAGAGTAATGTTGAGGTAGGACCCATTACCATAACCCCAAGGTAATGTTGAGGCAGGACACATTACCATAACCCCAGGGTAATGTTGAGGCAGGACCCATTACCATAACCCCAGGGTAATGCTGAGGCAGGACCCATTACCATAACCCCAGGGTAATGTTGAGGCTGGACCTATTACCATAACCCCAGGGTAATGTTGAGGCAGGACTCATTACCATAATCCCAGGGTAATGGTGAGGCAGGACCCATTACCATAACCCCAGGGTAAGGGTGAGGCAGGACCCATTATCATAACCCCAGGGTATTGGTGATGCAGGACCCATTACCATAACCCCAGGGTAATGGTGAGGCAGGACCCATTACCATAACCCCAGGGTAATGCTGAGGCAGGACCCATTACCATCAACCCAAGGTAATGGTATTCAGTGGAGATATATAGTGAACCTTATAATAGTGACTCTCTGGCAGGCGCCAGCTAGAGTAGGCTGCCTGGTGAGTGGGCGGTCCAACGATTGAAATAGGTGATTGAGGAACTCAAGATTAGCTGAGGGTGGGCAGAGATTAGTGGGTGTTTGAAGGGGCAGAAGACAGGGTTGGGTGGCAGAGACCCAGGTGCTGTGGTATGTGGGGGTCATGGGAAGTGAGGGGCTCCATGGAGGCAGGTAGTGTGAGGCAGGTGGGGTCGTGGAGGGCAGGTGAGGGTCGAAGGGCAGGTGAGGTTGGAGGGCAGGTGAGGGTGCGTAACAGTGGCGAGGGCAGGTGAGGGTCGTGGAGGGCAGGTGGTCGTTGAGGCAGGGAGGGGTCGTGAGGGCAATTAGTCGAAGGGCAGGTGAGGGTCGTGGAGGGCAAGTGAGGGTCGTAAGGCAGGTGAGGGGTCGTGGAGGGCAGGTGAGGGTCGTGAGGGCGGTGGGGGATCAGGAAGGCAGTGGTGGTGGGTCGTTGGAAGTGGCAGAGGGAGGTAGGGGGTCGTGAGGGCAGAGGCGGGAGGGTGGGCAGGAGCCGTGGAGGGCAGGTGAGGTCATGGTGAGGCAGGTAGGGGGTCAGTGTAGGCAGGTAGGGTCAAGGGAGGGCGTAGGGCGGGAGGGCAAACAGGGTGATGGAGGGCAGGTGGGGTCGTGGAGGGCAGGTGGAGGGCGTCGTGGAGGGCAGGTGAGGGTCGGAGGGCAGGATGGGGTCTGGAGGGCAGGTGAGGGGTCGTGGAGGGCAGGTGAGGGGTCGAGGGCAGGTGGGTCTGGAGGGCAGGTGGGGTCATGTAGGGCAGGGTCGGAGGGGGTCGTAGCTGGTAGGGCAGGTGAGGGTCGTGGAGGGCAGGTGAGGGGGGTGCGTGAGAGGGGCAGGTGGTAGGGTCGTGGAGGGCAGGTGAGGGGTCGTGGAGGCATGGGCACAGGGCGAGGTGGCGGTGGGGGTCTGGAGGGCTAGGTGCTAGGGCAGGTCGTGGAGGGCAAGAGGGTCGGAGGGCAGGTGGGAGGGGTCAGTGGAGGGCAGGATGGGAGAGTGGAGGGCAGTGGTGAGGGAGGGGGTCTGGAGGCAGGGGTCGTGGAGCGTGGCAGGTGAGGGGTCGGAGGGCAGGTCGGGGGGGTCTGGAGGGCAGGTGGGGTCTGAGGGAGGGAGGGGTCGTGAGGGCAGGGGGGTCGTGGAGGGCAGGTGGGGTCGGGAGGGCAGGTGGGGGTCGTGGAGGGCGGTGGGGCGTGGAGGGCAGGTGGGGTCGTGGAGGGCAGGTGGGGGTCGTGAGGGCAGGTGAGGTCGTGGAGGGCAGGTGAGGGGTCGTGGAGGGCAGGTAAGGGGTCGTGGAGGAGGGCAGGTGAGGAGTCGTGAGGGCAGGTGGGGTCGTGGAGGCAGGTGAGGGTCGTGGAGGGCAGGTGAGGGGTCGTGGAGGGCAGGTGAGGGTCTGGAGGCAGTGAGAGAGGTCGTGGAGGCAGGTGAGGGTCGTGGAGGGCAGGTGAGGGTCTGTGGAGGGCAGGTGGGTCGTGGAGGGCAGGTGAGGGTCGTGAGAGGGGGTCGGAGGGCAGGGGTCGTGGAGGGCAGGTGAGGGGTCGGGAGGGACAGGGGGTCGTGGAGGGCAGGTGGGGGGCATGGAGGGCAGGGGGTCGTGGAGGGCAGGTGGGGGTCGTGGAGGGCAGGTGAGGGTCGAGGGCAGGGGGCGGAGTAGGGGGTCGTGGAGGGCAGGTGGGTCGTGGAGGGCAGGTGTGGGCAGGGTAGGGAGGGTCGGAGGGCAGGTGGGTCATGGAGGGCAGGTGAGGGGTCGTGGAGGGCAGGTGAGGGGTCGTGGAGGGCAGGTGAGGGGTCGTGGAGGGCAGGTGAGGGGTCGTGGAGGGCAGGTGAGGGTCGTGGAGGCAGGGGGTCGTGGAGGGTAGGTGAGGGGTCGTGGAGGGCAGGGGGTCGTGGAGGGCAGGGGGGTCGTGGAGGGCAGGGGGTCGTGGAGGGCAGGGGGTCGTGGAGGGCAGGTGAGGGTCGTGGAGGGCAGGTGAGGGGTCGTGGAGGGCAGGGGGGTCGTGGAGGGCAGGGGGGTCGTGGAGGGCAGGGAGGTCGTGGAGGGCAGGGGGGTCGTGGAGGGCAGGGAGGGTCGTGGAGGGCAGGAGGGGTCGTGGAGGGCAGGGAGGGGGTCGTGGAGTGCAGGGGTGGGAGGGTCGTGAAGGGCAGGGGGTCGTGGAGGGCAGGTGAGGGGGTCGTGGAGGGCAGGTGGGGGGTCGTGGAGGGCAGGGGGTCGTGGAGGGCAGGGAGGTCGTGGAGGACAGGTGGGGGTCGTGGAGGCAGGGGGGTCGTGGAGGGCAGGGGGGGGTCGTGGAGGGCAGGTGAAGGAACTGCTGTATAACATATATCGAATTATTTTTTTTAATAGTTTGTAAGAAATCGGCGTTTGTTGTAAGAGGTCGAGTTGCACAGTTTACCCTACAGCAGCAACAGCAACAGCAGCAGCAGCAACAACAGCAGCAACAGCAGCAGCAGCAGCAACAGCAGTAGCAGCAACAACAGCAGCAGCAGCAGCAACAACAGCAGCAGCAACAGCAGCAACAACAACAGCAGCAGCAGAAACAGCAGCAGCAGCAACAGCAGCAGGAGCAACAACAGCAGTAGCAACAGCAGCAGCAACAACAACAACAACAGCAGCAGCAGCAGCAACAGCAGTAGCAGCAACAACAGCAGCAGCAACAACAGCAGCAGCAACAGCAGCAGCAACAACAGCAGCAACAGCAGCAGCAGCAACAACAGCAGCAGCAGCAACAACAGCAGTAGCAACAGCAGCAGGAGCAACAACAGCAGCAGCAGCAGCAGCAACAACAACAGCAGCAGTAACAGCAGTAGCAGTAGCAGCAACAACAGCAGCAGCAACAGCAGCAGCAGCAACAGCAGTAGCAGCAACAACAGCAGCAGCAGCAGCAGCAACAACAGCAGCAGTAGGAGCAGCAGCAACAACAGCAGCAGTAGGAGCAGCAGCAACAGCAGCAGCAGCAACAGCAGTAGTAGCAGCAGCAGCAACAACAGCAGCAGTAGGAGCAGCAGCAACAGCAGCAGCAGCAACAGCAGTAGTAGCAGCAGCAGCAACAACAGCAGCAGTAGGAGCAGCAGCAACAGCAGCAGCAACAGCAGCAGCAGCAACAGCAGCAGCAGCAACAGCAGTAGCAGCAACAACAGCAGCAGTAGTAGCAACAGCAGCAGTAGGAGCAGCAGCTACAGCAGCAGCGGCGGCGGTAACAGTAACAGCAGCAGCAGTAGCAACATAAACCGTAGCAGTAGCAAAAGTAACAGCAACAGCAACAGCAGCAATAGCAGCAACAGCACTAACAACAGTAGTAACAGCAACAGCTGCAACAATATCAGCAGCAACAGTAGGAGAAGCAACAGCAGTAACAACAACAGTAGCAGCAGCAGCAGCAAAAGCAGTAGCAGCAACAGTAGCAGCAACAGCAGCAGCAGCAACAGTAGCAGAAGCAACAGTAGCAGCAGCAGCAACAGCAGTAGCAGCAACAGTAGCAGGAGCAGCAGCAACAGTAGCAGAAGCAACAGCAGCAGCAGCAGCAACAGCAACAGTAGCAGCAGCAGCAACAGTAGCAGCAGCAGCAACAGCAGTAGCAGCAACAGTAGCAGCAGCAGCAACAGTAGCAGAAGCAACAGCAGTAGCAGCAACAGTAGCAGCAGCAACAGCAGCATCAGCAATAACAGTAGCAGCAGCAACATTAGCAGCAGCAGCAACAGTAGCAACAGCAGTAGCAGCAGCAGTAGCAGCAACAGCAGTAACAGCAGCAGTAGCAGCAGCAGTAACAGTAGTAGCAACAACAATAACAACAACAGCAGTAACAACAACAGCAGCAGTAACAGCAACAGCAGCAGTAGTAGCAGCAACAGCTGCAGCAGCAGCAGTAACAGCAGTAGCAGCAGGCGCGGCAGACAGTCTTCGTCAGTAGTAGTGAGACAGAATGCGTTACTCAGTCTTGCCTCCTCCAGGAGCTTCCTCGAAATCAATAGCTCTCTCACCCAGTCTTCTCATTCTCACCCATCTCCCTCTCAGCTCACCCGTCTTCCTCTCAGCTCACCCATCTCTAGACTCAACCAGAGGTGGCCAGCTCATCTAGAGCTCTTGCTTGTTCTTCTGTGTCACGGTGAAGATTGTACAAGTGGGAGAAAAAAGGCTCTGGGAGGGTGACGTAAGTGGTTGTTAGAGTTCAATCTGAGAAGTGTGAGGTCGTACAGATGAGGGAA
Source organism: Cherax destructor (assembly GCA_009830355.1). Lineage (NCBI taxonomy): Eukaryota > Metazoa > Arthropoda > Malacostraca > Decapoda > Parastacidae > Cherax > Cherax destructor. The sequence goes on along the minus strand of WNWK01010425.1, from coordinate 62,361 downwards.
GACCAGAGACTGAGATGAAAGACACTATCTGTTGGAAATCATCGCCCCCGCGACCCAGTCATAGACCAGGCTCCATGCAAGAGATGAGAGATAGACACAAATGCACTTAAATGTAGTTTATTAGCGACGTTTCGCCCACGCAGTCGACTTTGTAAAGGCAAAGTCACAGTACTGTGACTGGAACACTTCAGAAAAAGTCACAGTACTATGGATAGAACGGAACCTGACGACCCTGAAAGAGAGAGGAGGATTAGGAAGACATTATTGCGACGTAAAAGATACATATCTAATCTGAAAATGAGGATAACAGAGTGGAATATTTGAGTCAAGACGTAGGAAACGTAGATATAAACTTAAAATATTAGATAAGTGAGAGTAATTTGAGGAATTTCAAATTAATAGGAAAGTAGGCATGACCCAGACGAGGGAAAAGTGTTGTGGGCACGCTCCGTGCACAGTTTTAAGAGTAGGTATGATAAGACTCCAGTGGCAAGAAATCAGTAATGACAGTCCACTATGTTGAAGAGGAAGAACCAAGAACCAGTAACAACCCCCCTCCCCCCACTCTCTCCACGATAAAAACATCACATTTTAATCCACATATTTCTGGCTACCTGTCGCCGGTTCCGAGAGTCTTTCAAACTTCTCATCCAAGACTCAAGCCAGGCTAGTAACTCGTCCAGCCAGGCTCAAGCCAGGCTAGTAACTCGTCCAGCCAGGCTCAAGCCAGGCTAGTAACTTGTCCAGCCAGGCTCAAGCCAGGCTAGTAACTTGTCCAGCCAGGCTCAAGCCAGGCTAGTAACTTGTCCAGCCAGGCTCAAGCCAGGCTAGTAACTTGTCCAGCCAGGCTCAAGCCAGGCTAGTAACTTGTCCAGCCAGGCTAGTAACTTGTCCAGCCAGGCTCAAGCCAGTCTAGTAACTCGTCCAGCCAGGCTCAAGCCAGGCTAGTAACTCGTCCAGCCAGGCTCAAGCCAGGCTAGTAACTTGTCCAGCCAGGCTAGTAACTTGTCCAGCCAGGCTCAAACCAGTCTAGTAACTCGTCCAGCCAGGCTCAAGCCAGGCTAGTAACTCGTCCAGCCAGGCTCAAGCCAGGCTAGTAACTCGTCCAGCCAGACTCAAGCCAGGCTAGTAACTTGTCCAGCCAGGCTCAAGCCAGGCTAGTAACTCGTCCAGCCAGGCTCAAGCCAGGCTAGTAACTTGTCCAGCCAGGCTCAAGCCAGGCTAGTAACTTGTCCAGCCAGGCTCAAGCCAGGCTAGTAACTTGTCCAGCCAGGCTCAAGCCAGGCTAGTAACTCGTCCAGCCAGGCTCAAGCCAGGCTAGTAACTTGTCCAGCCAGGCTCAAGCCAGGGGTGCCTGTCTGACTAGGCTGTTGCTGGCAGCGGCCAGCTGGCCCACAACTAGCCACTACAGCCTACTTGGTACACTCAACAGTCTGTATTGTTGAAACATTTGCCTTCAAATTGCTGTTACTGTTTTAATTACTTGGCCTTGTATGTAGTGCCACCTGGCTGGCACTGTTGCCCTAGCTTTGTTTCTTTTAATGTTTCCTTCCTCTTGTTTTATGGTGGCATCCTGGCACTTCCTTTTGGCACTCACTTCAAACTACAAGCTCTTTTGTGTTCTTAATTTAAATATTGCTCGTCACTGTAAGCTACCTATTGATTTTTGGCAGTATAATCACTTGGTGGCAGTTTGTGGCACCAGTTTGGACAGTATGCTCGTCTGCTGGCTATTAATTAGCCGCATTTCTTTCAGATAACTCAGCCTCCATTAGCTTTTATGATCAGTCGACTGAAATAAATATTTGATCAATAAAGTAGATCTATTTATTACAATAAAAGTAGTGTACAGTTAAAAGAAAAATATTTTAAATTCTGTGTAGATAATCTTTAAAATATAATAGTTTTATACAAATACATTTTAATTTAAGTCTGTGGTAAATCATATAGATTAAAGTGATCATTATTGTGTTACTCAGGTCATGTCGTACACAGAACTTCAAATATTTTAATATCGTGCCTTACTTTTATTGTAATACATTTTAGATTTTGGTGATGGATAAACAAACATCCCAAACGTCAATAAAGAAATTGGATATTTATAAAAGATGGCGTTCGTTGCAGTCTTAGTCCTCTGAAGACTCCTTTCCCATGTGCAACCTCAATTTCTATATATATATATATATATATATATATATATATATATATATATATATATATATATATATATATATATATATATATATACAGTGAAACCTAATTTACCCATTGGATTGTATGTAAATATGATTAATCCGTTCCAGACCCCTACGAACTGTATGTAAATATTGTTTTTTTTTGTTTTTTAAGATTTTTAAGCACAAAAATAGTTAATTATACCATAGAATGCACAGTGTAATAATAAACTAAATGTAAAAAACTTGAATAACACTGAGAAAACCTTGAACAACAAAGAAAACTAACATTGCGTCTAATGACTGAGCAGTGAACTCCTTATTTATAGTCCGATTTATTTATTTTTTTTCTGTACCCGTTAAGAAGCATTTTTCCATCATACACTGCCCAAGTTACAATAAGATAACCAATAAACAACTGAGAACAAAATATTTACCAAAAATCATATATGGCAAGCCCTAGCCGGGTACTGGCACTGGAGAAGCTGTTTTGGCACTACCTGCTGATTAAACACGAATTTATCATGGTCGTAATTACAGGAAGTGGGGAAAATTGGCGCATGCGAAAAAAATGGCGTGGAATGTGAAAATTGGCGTGGCTGTGTTTGTTCGGCACCCGATTATGTGTTCGTAACCAGATGCAAAAAAATGGCGAATTTTTTGGTCATGAACCGATTTGTTCGTGACCACAGGTTCCACTGTATATGCAAGACAAGCCACGGGGTGGGGGTAGAATCTTAAGATCAAGTACTTTCACACTTCTCAGTGCGTCATCAGGAGCTGTGCAATATTGCAAGGGCAGCAACAGGAAAACATGAGGGGAAGTTTTTCAGAGTATGGTAGCGTGGGTGGCACCCGCGAGGATCATTCTCTGAATGGGGGAGGGGAGGCTCGACCGAATGGCACCCATCACCGCTTCCCCCATGAACTCTTTAAAGTTAAGTCCTTTCTAAAAAAAAATCTTATACGTTTAAAGATATATATTTTTTTCATTTATGTTAATGTAAAAATTAATAATTTTGTACCAAAAGAACTTTGGAAAACTTACCTAACCTTATAGCAAGCGCAATTTAATTTAGCCTAATCCAACTAAATATATTTTAGATAAGTTTACAATAATTTAATAATAAACACAATGAAATATATTTTTTTTCGTTAGGTTCAGAATGATTTGCAGAATTATTGCATTCACAAATTTTCGCTTGCCTTATTCGGCAAGAAAAGCTAGGGAAATACTAGCGAGTGCCACTTAAGCTTCCATACTCTGAAAAACTTTCCCTTATTTCTCCTGTTGCTGCCTTGCAACATTGCACAGCTCCTGATGACGCACCGAGAAGTGTGTAAGTACTTGAGCTAACATTTCCCCCCCCTGTGGCTTGTTTTGCATTAAGATCGCCTGTCTCCGATTGTTTTCCAATATATATGTCGTGCCGAATAGGTAAACTTGCGATTTTGGCTTAATAGCAACGCTCCTCTTGCCAAATAAGGCAAGCGAAAATTTGTGTATGCAATAATTTCGAAAAAAAATAATTCTGAACCTAACGAAAAAAAATATATTTCATTGTGTTTGTTTATTAAATTATTGTAAACTTATCTAAAATATATTTAGTTGGATTAGGCTAAATTAAATTGCGCTTACCTAATAAGGTTAGGTAAATTTCCTAAGGTTCTTTTGGTACAAAACTATTATTTTTTATATTAACATAAATGAAAAAATATATCTTTAAATCTATAAGAGAAAATTTTAGAAAGAACTTAATTTTAAATGAGTTTTTGCTAATTAACCAGTTTTACCTTTCGGCACGACACACACACACACACACACACACACACACATATATATATATATATATATATATATATATATATATATATATATATATATATATAATTTGAGAGTGGTTGTAGCAGTGGTGGCGGCAGTACTGGAACTGTGTAACAACACTGGTGACACACTTTCATAACATCAAGAAATTAGACAGTGTCACAGTTTGAAGTTCACTCGTGGCAATTTTAAAAGTCGTCTCTCAGGGTTTAGGAGAAATGGACTGTGTGTGTGTGTGTGTGTGTGTGTGTGTGTGTGTTCTGTGTCTGTCTGTCTGTCTGTCTGTCTGTCTGTCTGTCTGCGCGCGTGTATGTAGATGGTAACAGGGCATTATGCCGTAAAAGAGGATTCTGTGACAATATTATCGACGTTAGTGTCGCGCCATCTGGACTGGAAGCCTCCCTTCCCCCCTCTCTCACCCTTCACATATACCCCTTCCCTCTCCCTTACATTCACCCCTTCACCCTTACATTCACCCCTCACTCTTATATTCACCCCCTCACCCTTACATTCACCCCTCACCCTTACATTCACCCTCACCCATACATTCACCCCCTCACCCTTACATTCACCCCCTCCACCCTTACATTCACCCCCTCACCCTTACATTCACCCCCTCACCCTTACATTCACCCCCTCACCCTTACATTCACCCCTCACCCTTACATTCACCCCTCACCCTTACATTCACCCCCTCACCCTTATATTCACCTCCTCACCCTTATATTCACCCCTAACCCTTGCATTGAACCCTCACCCTTCCTAATATTCACCCCTCACCCTTCCTTGCATTCACCCCTCCTTTATTTACATTCGCCCTTCCCTCATTCACAGTGACATTCATCCCCCTCCCCCTTCCTCACATCCACCCCTTTCCATCCCATACCCTCACATTCACTCTCTCCCTCATTATCACATTCACCCTTCCCTACACTGTTTATTCCTGTTTGCCACATTTACACCTCAGTTGTGTTCCCACTTATACTGCGTGTGCAAGTTGAGTGCCATCAACCTGTCATCCTGGGGAAGGTTTCTGACACATGGGATCAACTTTCTCATCCTTACACATATAACCCGCACACAGGAGAGAGCACGTTACCACGACGTTTCGGTCCCACTTGGACCATTTACAAAGAACAAAAAGGAGAGAAGGAGGGAGTATATATAGGCCAGCAGACAGGGACGGGACAAGAGAGGTAGTAGGAAAAGAAGAAGAGAGGTAGAGGTGGAAATAAATGGTATAAAATACCAACACAATGGAAAGATAAACACATAAGCAGTATAATGTGATCCTTTATTGACAACGTTTCGCCCACGCAGTGGGCTTTATCGAGTCACAGACAGATCTACCTGGATAAAAGAAACATGAGTATTTATAGGATTTAGTCAGGTGGAGAATGTTGCATGTGACAGTCTTCAGAGTAGTGTGATAGTTTAAAACCTCGGGTAACTTAAATAAATGCCTGTGTTCAACACCGAAATTCACACAACCATTTAATCAACTACAGAAACGCAAGACTCATCGCCAGAGAAGACAACACGCAATACCGAAGAATCCTGGAATCATCACTTATTTGTATATCCAACAACTTCAACCAGAACAACGGCTTCTACAACATAGCTGAACCTATTGCCAAGAAACTTCTTCATTGCTATCCCACATAGAACTCAAGAATGGAACACTGCAGGTCCTTTAAGTTACACAAGGTTTTAAACTATCACACTACTCTGAAGACTGTCACATGCAACATTCTCCACCTGACTAAATCCTATAAATACCCCTGTTTCTTTTATCCAGGTAGATCTGTCTGTGACTCGATAAAGCCACTGCGTGGGGAAACGTTTCAATAAAGGATCACTATACTGCTTAGTGTTTCTTTCAGAAGTGAGGTATATGGAGTCACAAGACTAGACTTAAGGTTCTACCCAAGAGGATATGCAAGGGAGCTAGGAGCCCACAAAGAGGAGCACTGCAAGGGAGCTAGGAGCCCACAAAGAGGAGTACTGCAAGGGAGCTAGGAGCCCACAAAGAGGAGCACTGCAAGGGAGCTAGGAGCCCACAAAGAGGAGCACTGCAAGGGAGCTAGGGGCCCACAAAGAGGAGCACTGCAAGGGAGCTAGGAGCCCACAAGAGGAGTACTGCAAGGGAGCTAGGAGCCCACAAAGAGGAGCACTGCAAGGAGCTGGAGCCCAAAGAGGAGACTGCAAGGGAGCTAGGGCCCACAAAGAGGAGACTGCAAGGGCTGGGGCCACAAGGGAGCACTGCAAGGGCTAGGGGCCCACACTAAGGCAGGAGCCACTGCAAGGGAGCTAGGGGCCCACAAAGAGGAGCACTGCAAGGGAGCTAGGGGCCCACAAAGAGGAGCACTGCAAGGGAGCTAGGGGCCCACAAAGAGGAGCACTGCAAGGGAGCTAGGGGCCCACAAAGAGGAGCACTGCAAGGGAGCTAGGAGCCCACAAAGAGGAGCACTGCAGGACCCCAAGAGGAGCACTGAGGGTAGGCCCACAAAGAGGAGCACTGCAAGGGAGCTAGGAGCCCACAAAGAGGAGTACTGCAAGGGAGCTAGGGGCCCACAAAGAGGAGCACTGCAAGGGAGCTAGGGACCCACAAAAGGTAGAAACAAGATCACAGAGGGGAAAAATTAATAATAATGGACCAAACACCCAAGGCAGAAGAAACAAAACCCAAAGGAGAAAGAGGAAAGAGTAAATGGTCCAAGTGGACCGAAACGTCGCGGTAAGCTGCTCTGTCTTATGTGTGGGTTATTGTGTATTGTTCCAGTCACGGTATTGTGCCTTTGTTATTTGTCGTCCTTCTCTGTATAATTTCCAGGGCACATGTGTCCGTCCTGTAATATGGAGACTAGAACTGCGCAGCGTAATCTAAGTGAGGTCTTACTAAAGAGATATAAATAACCTTAGGGCTACTATTATTATTTATATTTTTTTTTAATTGAAGCTTTAAATACAGGTTGGACGGGTATATGCGTGCGTATGTGTGAGAATTAGACTTACCTGGCATGGGCCAGTAGGCTTACTGTAGTGTTCCTTCATTCTCGTGTTCTTTTTTTTCTCATATTTTTCTCTCCTTTTTGCTCTTACTAATCTCCTCATTCTCTTCCTGTTTCTTTTTCTCAAGGTTTGTCTCTCTTCTGCATTCCTCTGTCTTCCTCTTTCCCGTTCCTCTCTTGTTGGGACCATTCCCTTCACCTCCCTTCTCTCGTGTGTGTGTGTGTGTGTGTGTGTGTGTGTACTCACAGCTCCTGGCCCCGCCTCTTCACTGGTCGCTACTCTGATCACATCATAGAAGTACAAACGAGTATTAACTCAGGGTTAGGGAACAGCATCACTAATGTTAGAGACGGGATGTTCAGTAAGTTCAATTTTAACAACCATAGAATTGACTGGGGAAAATAAACCAAGAGCTATCAGACATATCCTGTGAATCAGACATGAGCGCCCTAAATCCCCACCAGTGCCTAGAGAAGCTGAATACAGAAGCATACAAGGTATGTATGAAGCATGTACCATTGAGGAAACCCAGAAGATCAGATATAGAGAGTGTAGGAGATGGTACAGGAGAAGAAAACGGGTTACTGAATTGCTTAAAAACACAAATATGTTGCAACAGAGGAAAGATAGTCTTAACCGAGAGATCACTGAATTAGAGCAAAAACGTAGGATTTTATACCTAACAGAAGAAGTACAAAGGGAACAAAGGGCCATACAGGATATTGCAAGATACCCAAAATAGTTCTATTCCTATGCAGAATCCAAGCTAAGAACTACCTGTAGAATTGGACCATTATTTAGAGAAAATTCGTATACCGACGATGAACAGGAAATGAGTGAAATCCTAAAAGAACAGAATGAGTCGGTGTTCAGCAACCCACTAAGGGACAACAAGGTAGAGAATGCAGAAACATTTTCCACTCCAGCAGAAGGCCGCGCAGACCAACTAACTAACAGTACAAAGCCCATAGATTTCGAAAAAGAAATGGCTAACATGCCCACTCACTCAGCACCTGGACCAGCTTCATGGAATGCTCTATTTATAAAGAAGTGCAAAGTACACTAGCACGAGCCCTCAGTATTCATTGGAGAAATAGCTTAAATCTAGGTGAAATACTGGAGACCTTAAAGAGTGCAGACATAGCTCCTTTGCATAAGGGAGGTAGTAGAGCACTAGGTAAAGGTTACAGACCAGTAGCCCTCACTTCTCACACCATAATATTCTTCGAAAGAGTGATGAGACGGCAGATTACAAATTTCATGAACCAACATAACCAGAACCAGCATGGTTTTAGAGCAGGACGATCATGCCTGTCACAGCTGCTGAACCATTATGACAGAATTATGGAGGCATTGGAAGACGACCAAAACGCAGATGTGATTTACACAGATTTTGCAATGGCGTTTGACAAAGGCGATCATGGAGTGATAGCTCACAAAATGAGGGCCATGGGCATTACGGGGAAGATAGGCAAATTTAATTTTCGGGTTCCTAACACACACAACAGAAACGGAGCTTTTTACCTAGCTTCAGCGAGGTAAAAAGCTCAGTGCCCCAAGGCACTGTCCTGGCACCTCTGTTCTTTCTCATCTTCATAGCAGACATAGATAAAAACACCCGTCACACTTTTGTATCATCATTTGCAGATGACACTAAAATCAGCATGAAAGTCACTACGGTAGAGGACACTGAAAAATTACAGGAAGACATAAGCATGGTTTTTCCAGTGGGCAGTGGAGAACAACATGACGTTCAATGGTGATAAGTTTCAGTTGCTTAGGTATGGAAAGAATGAAGAACTCAAAAAGAACACTATATACAAAACTCAAGAGGGTCACCAAATAGAACGAAAGGAACACGTAAAAGACCTGAGAATAATTATGTCAGCTGACCTTTCTTTTAAAGACCATAACAAAACAAAGATCACGACAGCCAGGAAGATGACGGGGTGGATATTGAGAACTTTCAAAACAAGGGAAATAATGTTGATGGTGACACTCTTCAAATCGCTAGTACTCCCTCATTTACAATATTGCTCAGTGCTGACGGCCCCGTTCAAAGCAAGAGAAATGTACTCGAGGGCCTGGTCCCAAATCTGCACACTGCCATAACAACATACTGGAGTGAGAGATATGGGAAGAAGTGCAAAATAAACCCAGTGAAGAGCAGGGGTGAGGTGGGGACAATAAGGTAACACTGTATCAACATTCGGGGTCCCAGACTATTTCAACATCTTACCAGAAGATATCAGAAACACTCCTTGAACAAGTGTAGAAGCCTTCAAGAGGAAACTGGACAAGTATCTTCACCAGGTGCCAGATCAACCAGGTTGTGATGGATATGTGGGACAGCGGGCCTCCAGCAGCAACAGCCTGGTTGACCAGGCAAGCACCAGACGAGCCTGGCCCATGGCCGGGCTCCGAGAGAAGTGAAACTCTCGAAACTCTTCAACGGTAAAGGTAATGTGTACTGTACATAAATGTACGCACGCGCCAACACACACACACACACACACACACACACACACACACACACACACACACACACACACACAACACACACACACACACACACACACACACACACACACACACAACACACACACACACACACACACACACACACACACACACACACACACACACACACACACACACACACACACACACACACACACACACACACAACACACACACACACAACACACACACACACAAAACACACACACACACACACACACACACACACACACACACACACACACACACACACACACACACACACACACACACACACAACACACAAAACACACACACACACACACACACACACAACACACACACACACACACACACACAACACACACACCACAACACACACACACAACACACACACACACACACACACACACACACACACACACACACACACAACACACACACAACACACACACACACACACACACACACACACACACACACACACACACACACACACACACACACACACACACACAACACACACACACACACACAACACACACACACACACACACACACACACACACACACACACACACACACACACACACACACACACACACACCACACACACACACACAACACACACACACACACACACACAACACACACACACACACACACACACACACATCATTCACACAGGCCGTTCACGCGGGCGAACACAACACACACACACACACACACACAAACACACACACACACAACAAAACAAACAACACACACAACACACACACACACACACACAACACACACACACACACACAACACACAAACACACACACACACACACACACACACACACACACACACACAACACACACACACACACACACACACACACACACACACAACACACACACACACACAACACACAACACACACACAACACACAAACACACAACACACACACAACACACACACACACACACACACACACACACACACACACAAAACACACACACACACACACACACACACACACACACACACACACACAACACACACAACACACACACACACACACACACAACACACACACACACACACACAACATAGTTCAAGAAACCAGATGAATCACACACAAACAACTCACACAACACAGATGGAAACAAGGGATGTAGTGGAGGCAGATCCCCATAAAAAACAACTTTAAAAGGTTGATAAACTCAGTAGGGGAAGTGGAAGCTGTGGAGACCAGTGAAGGAGGCTAGGAGTCATAGGAATTGACCGCAACAATTAGTGATACAATCACACACACAGGAAGGTGAACCTATCCTGACCAGTGAAGAGGGGGCCAAGAGTATGAATTGACCCTGCAACATGCATTAAGAAGAGGAAGAAGAGAGCAGGAGCAGGAAAGAGGAACACTATCCACCATCGTGGCTATACGGGGCTAGGAACCATCAATACCTGTTGAGACAAGTTTTGGCACAGTACCAGACACCCTCACGCACCACAAGGGACACAGACCAGACACCTCACCTGCCCACCCCAAGGAGGGGAGCAAGGTACCAGGACCCTCACCCTGCTCCCACCCCAACGTGGCTGATACAGCTGGAGCCACAATCACCCCGCTCAAAATGTGGCACAGTACCAGCACACCCTCACCCTGCCCCACCCCAGGGTGACACAGTACCAGCACACCCTCACCCTGCCCCACCCCAAGGGGAGTGACAGTACCAGCACACCCTCACCCTGCCCCACCCCAAGGGGAGTGACATAGTACCAGCACACCCTCACCCTGCCCCACCCCAAGGGGAGTGACATAGTACCAGAACACCCTCACCCTGCCCCACCCCAAGGGGAGTGACATAGTACCAGAACACCCTCACCCTGCCCCACCCCAAGGGAGTGACAGTACCGCACCTCACCTGCCCCCCCCAGTGGTGACAGTACCAGTACACCTCACCCTGCCCCACCCCAAGGGGAGTGACATAGTACCAGAACACCCTCACCCTGCCCCACCCCAAGGGGAGTGACATAATACCAGCACACCCTCACCCTGCCCCACCGCAAGGGGGAGTGACAGTACCAACACACCCTCACCCTGCCCCACCCCCAGGGGTTGACACAGTACCAGCACACCCTCACCCCGCCCCCAGGGGGAGTGACACAGTACCGGGACACCCTCACCCATAGCCGCCCCAAGGGGGAGTGACACAATACCAGCACACTATCACCCTACCCCACCCCCTGTAGGAGTGTCACAGCATTAGCACACCCTCACCTTGCCCCGCCCCCTGGGGGGAGTGACACAGTACCAGCATACACCACACCCTGCCCCGCCCCCTGGAGGAGAGTCACAGTACCAGCGCACCCTCACCCTGCCCCGCCTCCTGGAGGAGTGTCACAGCACCAGCGCACCCTCACCCTGCCCCGCCTCCTGGAGGAGTCTCACATCAGCACACACTCACCCTACCCTGCCCCATGGGAGAGTGACACAGCACCAGCACACCTTCACACTGCCCCACCCCTGGGGGAGTGTTGGGGAAGGGCACAGCACCAGCACACCCTTACCCTGTCCCACCCCTGGGGGAGTGTTGGGAGGGGCACAGCACCAGCACCCCCTTACCCTGCCCCACCCCCTGGGGGAATGTTGGGGAGGGGCTCAGCACCAACACACCCTCACACTGCCTCGCCCCCTGGATGAGTGTTGGGGAGGGGCACAACACTAGCACACCTTCACAATGCCCCGCTCCCTGGGGGAGTGTTGGGAGGGGCACAGCAAAAGCATACCCTCACACTGCCCATCCTCTTAGGGGAGTGTTGGGGAGGGGCACAGCACCAGCACACCCTCACACTGTCCATCCCCCTGAGGGAGTGTTGGGGAGGGGCACAGCACCAGCACACCCTCACACTACCCATCCCCTGGGGGAGTGTTGGGGAGATTCACAGCAACTAGTGAAAACGATACAAGGAGAGAGGAGGAAAGGGAAAGAGGGGAGAGAAGAAGTGGAGACGAGGGGAGAGGAGTGAATGTAAATGTAAGGGAGTAAGAGGAGAGTGGGGATGTAAGGGTTTAAGTGGAGGAGAGGGTATGTATGGGTATAAATGGAGGAGTGGGGATTAAGAGTATAAGTGGAGTGGAGATGTAAGGGTATAAGTGGAGGGGAGATGATGTAAGAGTATAAGTGGAGGGGAGATGATGTAAGATTATAAGTGGAGGAGATTATGTAGAGTATAAGTGAGGTAAAATGATGTAAGAATATACGTGGAGGGAGATGTAAGGGTATAAGTGAGGGAAAATGATGTAAGAGTATAAGTGGAGAGATGATGTAGAGTATAAGTGGAGGAGATTATGTAAGAGTATAAGTGGAGGGAAAATGATGTAAGAATATACGTGGGGGGAGATGTAAGGGTATAAGTGGAGGAAATGATGTAAGAGTATAAGTGGAGGGGAGATGATGTAAGAGTATAAGTGGAGGGGAGATGATGTAAGATAATAAGTGGAGGGGAGATTATGTAAGAGTATAAGTGGAGGGAAAATGATGTAAGAATATACGTGGAGGGGAGATGTAAGAGTATAAGTGGAGGGAAAATGATGTAAGAGTATAAGTGGAGGGGAGATGATGTAAGAGTATAAGTGGAGGGGAGATTATGTAAGAGTATAAGTGGAGGGAAAATGATGTAAGAATATACGTGGAGGGGAGATGTAAGGGTATAAGTGGAGGGAAAATGATGTAAGAGTATAAGTGGAGGGAAGATGATGTAAGAGTATAAGTGGAGGGAAGATGATGTAAGAGTATAAGTGGAGAGGAGATAATGTAAGAATATACGTGGAGGGGAGATGTAAGGGTATAAGTGGAGGGGAGATGATGTAAGAGTATAAGTGGAGGGAAGATGATGTAAGAGTATAAGTGGAGAGGAGATAATGTAAGAATATACGTGGAGGGGAGATGTAAGGGTATAAGTGGAGGGGAGATGATGTAAGAGTATAAGTGGAGGGGAGATGATGTAAGAGTATAAGTGGAGAGGAGATGATGTAAGAGTATAAGTGGAGGGAAGATGATGTAAGAGTATAAGTGGAGGGGAGATGATGTAAGAGTATAAGTGGAGGGAAGATGATGTAAGAGTATAAGTGGAGGGAAGATGATGTAAGAGTATAAGTGGAGGGGAGATGATGTAAGAGTATAAGTGGAGGGAAGATGATGTAAGAGTATAAGTGGAGAGGAGATAATGTAAGAATATACGTGGAGGGGAGATGTAAGGGTATAAGTGGAGGGGAGATGATGTAAGGGTATAAGTGGAGGGGAGATGATGTAAGAGTATAAGTGGAGGGGAGATGTAAGAGTGTAAGTGGAAGGGAGATGATGTAAGGGTATAAGTGGAGGGGAGATGTAAGGGTGTAAGTGGAAGGGAGATGATATAAGAGTATAAGTGGAGAGAGATTATATAAGGGTATAAGTGGAGGATAGATGATTTAAGGGTATAAGTGGAGGGGAGATGATGTAAGAGTATAAGTGGAGGGGAGATGTAAGAGTGTAAGTGGAAGGGAGATGATGTAAGGGTATAAGTGGAGGGGAGATGATGTAAGAGTATAAGTGGAGGGGAGATTATGTAAGTGGAGGGAGTCAGTATTACAAGCAAGGTGGTTAACGTCATTAACTACATTATCTTATATACGTATATATTGTTGTGGAGGATAGTGGTGGTGTTATGGTCGGGGAGGTCTGGTCTGGGACACACCTGGGAATGGTCACCCCTCAGTCATCTTCAGGAAACCTGCAGGTAACCACCTCACATCAGGCGCTAGTTCACGCTAGTTAGGTAGTCTAGCTCGTGCTAGTTAGCTCCGCTCAGGCTAGCTTCACTCAGGCTAGTTAGTTCCACTCAGGCTAGTTAGCTCCACTCAGGCTTATTAGTTTCAGTCAAGCTTGTGAAATACTCGTCTAACTCTTGATCTAGCCTGGCCTGTGCTAGACAACCACATCACGATTTGATTTTAGATTTAGATTTTGCCGCCTAAGCTGCTATCTTATCAATGTACCCTATATCCATCATGTGGATGGTAGCGCTTTTATGAGCTCATTTATACACACAAAGCCTAGGAACTAGGCCCTAAAAGGATTAATATGAGCACATCTGGATTTATATCTGTAAATTGTCTTATCTGTTGCAAGTTGTTACAAAATGACACGATATCTATTAGTAATAGACATCTCCAGTGAACACTAGAAAGGATAGCCCTTCTAGCATCCAGCCTGTTACTGGGCTTTTGCAACAAAGTCTGTATCCTGGTCCAGTTATCCGATATATTCAATAGTCTCCAGGAGGATTACAACTGGTAGGGTACTAACCAAAGCATAAAATTTAATATGTTTATTAACAAAGTTAGTGTCTAGGGTTTCAAAGTAAATAAATGTACATATGATCAGGATGTTCATTAAGTAATGTATTAGGAGGTTAATTAGGAGGTTAGCTCCTACACTGCTCTCATACAATAAGGCTGTGCTGAGGGCACATATATCTAAATGACTCTGAAGTACCATCAGGTACAATGTCAGTAATTACAATAATACAGATGCAAATAAGAATATATGTGTGTATGAGTGAGCTCCCGGTAACTCTAAGACTCGACTCAACCAGTGTCCGACTGAACTTCTCATAAGCTAGCTTCTCTAACAAACTGACAATCAGAACAGCTTGATTGACCAGTAAAATGACCAATTCGCAGAACAGCAATATAACAAGCAACAGCAACACAGCGTCAGGAACCAGGAGATAGAAAATCGACCCTAACTGGGGACCATCAATAGATCCTCCAAAATAGTCACAAAACTCCCTTACTACTGAATCCAAGTTCAGCATAAACAATCCCAGACTGTGAAGGTGCACAGATGCCTTATCGAATAAGGTCAGGAGCTGTAGCTAGAGACCTGAGCTATCTCAGAGTGTCAATGTGACACACAACCCAGAAAAACGTCGAAAATCACTGTCTAGTCTATCCTCTGTGAAGAGAGTTACACAGAGTCCTGAGTATGTTTCGTCTCACCACCGAATACATACTCTACCCAAACAGAGTCTAAATGGCGAGAAAACAAGTAGAGACTGGGACCTCTTCTATGGCAGAAGTGACATGTATGCCAGGGATGGGGTTCACTTATCTAGGTCTGGGGTGGGGGCACTGGCAACTGCAGTGGAGGGAGCTGTTAGGGCTTTAAACTAGAAAAAAGTTAGAGGTATGGGTTATGGAGGGAAAACAGTGAAGTCCCAGTGTAGTAATGTTATGAATTTTAGGGGAACTAGTAATAGGCAGAATAAGGTGGATATTGGAGAGTCAGTGGCACTAGGTGACAATAGCAACAATAGGTATAGTGGAAAAACAGAAATGAACAAGAAGAGTAAAGAGAAGGGAGGTTTTCTGAACATTTTTTATACTAATAGTCGTAGTGCGAGAAATAAGATGGGCGAATTAAGATTAGTTGCTAGTGCGGGTAATATTGATGTTTTTGCATTAACTGAGACGTGGTTTAATATGAAAAATCGGGACATGCCAGCTGAATGTCACATTCAGGGTTTTAAATTGTTCCAAGTAGACAGAAGTATCGGGAAAGGGGGTGGGGTGGCACTCTATGTCCGTGATCATTTAAATTGTTGCATAAAAACGGGTATAAAGTCTGAAATTATGCATACAGAGTCTGTCTGGATAGAATTTTCAGAGGGGTGTGATAAATTGATTTTAGGCGTGATATATCGTCCTCCAAACTTAAATAGAGAACAAGGGAGACTACTTTGGGAGGAAATTGTTAAGGCCACAAGGCATGATAACGTAGTAATTCTAGGGGACTTTAACTTTAGTCAGATTGATTGGAATTTCTTGACAGGTAATTTAGAATCAAACGACTTTTTAGAAGTAGTTCAGGATTGTTTTTTGAAGCAGTTTGTGACAGAACTTACAAGGGGAAATAACCTACTTGACTTGGTTCTGGCAAACAAGGAATCCCTTGTTGATAATTTAGAAATTACAGACGAACTCGGCACGAGCGACCACAAGTCAATTACCTTTAGCATTTAATGGATGTATGATAGTAGGGATAATTCAGTAACAGTCCCAGACTTTCGCTTAGCAGATTATAATGGGCTTAGAGAACACTTATCAACTGTGGTCTGGGGTAACGAAGAGAGCTATCAATATGACAGCTTTCTTAACACTATACAGGCAGCCCAAAGAACATTTATCCCATATAAATAAATTAGATCAAGTAGAAATGACCCAAAATGGATGAATAATTGGTTCAAATATCTTTTAGGGCAGAAGAAAGGAATTTATAGGCGCATAAATAGAGGTGAGGGTCATCTTATAAATCAGTATACTGACATTAAGAGGGACGTTAAAAAGGGTATAAGAAAAGCTAAACGGGACTATGAAATTAAAGTTGCTAGGGATTCAAAAACTAACCCAAAAAGTTTTTTCCAGGTTTATAGAACAAAAGTTAGGGATAAAATAGGTCCCCTTAAAAATAACTGGGCATCTTACTGACAAGGAGAATGATATGTGCTCTATTTTTAATAATTATTTTCTCTCGGTTTTCACACAGGAAGACATTAATAATATCCCAGTAATTAATTTTTATAGTGGCCCTGAAGAAGATAAATTATGTAATATCACAGTCACTAGAAAAATGGTTATGAAACAAGTAGACAGACTGAAACAAAATAAATCGCTGGGTCCTGATGAGCTTTTTGCAAGGGTTCTTAAGGAATGCAAAATGGAACTCTGTGAACCAATATCTAACATTTTTAATTTATCTCTTCAAACAGGTGTAGTGTCTGATATGTGGAAGATTACCACCCAATAAGCCTAACCTCAATTGCAGGCAAATTACTAGAGTCAATTATAGCTGATATTATTAGAAGTCATCTAGATAACCATAATTTGATTAATGATACTCAGCATGGATTCACGAGGGGCCGTTCCTGCCTATCTAATTTATTAACCATTTTTAGTAAAGCTTTTGAGGCTGTTGATCACGATAAAGAATTCGATATTGTTTATTTAGATTTTAGTAAGGCTTTTGATAGAGTACCATACCAGAGACTGTTAAGGAAAGTGGCAGCTCATGGCATTGGAGGAAAAGTGCTGTCATGGATCGAGTCATGGCTCACCAATAGGAAGCAGAAAGTGTGCATAAATGGGGTTAAATCCGAGTGGGGATCTGTAACAAGTGGTGTTCCACAGGGATCAGTCTTAGGCCCGTTGTTGTTTATATATATCAATGACCTTGATGAGGGAATTACTAGTGATATGAGCAAATTCGCCGATGACACGAAGATAGGTAGGATAATTGATTCTAACGTAGATGTCAGGGAACTTCAGGAGGATTTAGACAAACTCAATTCCTGGTCAGAAAAGTGGCAGATGCAGTTCAATGTAGATAAATGCAAGGTTCTGAAGCTCGGGAGTGTCCATAACCCAAGCACTTATAAGTTAAATAACATAGAACTTAGCCATACAGATTGCGAAAGGACTTGGGGTTATGGTGCAGCAACCTTAAACCAAGACAGCAATGCCTAAGTGTACGTAATAAGGCAAACAGATTACTGGGATTTATATCAAGAAGTGTAAGCAACAGAAGTCCGGAGGTTATATTACAGCTTTATACATCGTTAGTAAGGCCTCACCTAGATTACGCAGCTCAGTTCTGGTCTCCATATTACAGAATGGATATTAATTCGTTAGAAAACATTCAGCGTAGAATGACTAATTAATACATAGCACTAGAAATCTTCCGCCTGAAGAAAGATTGAAGACCTTAAAATTACATTCACTTGTAAGACGATGAATGAGGGGAGACATGATCGAGGTATACAAGTGGAAAATGGGTATTAACAAAGGTGATATAAATAAGGTCTTGAGGATATCTCTCCAAGAGAGAACTCGCAATAATGGATTCAAATTAGATAAGTTTAGATTTAGAAAGGATATAGGAAAGTATTGGTTTGGAAATAGGGTAGTTGATGAGTGGAACAGTCTGCCTAGTAGGGTTATTGAAGCAAGGACCTTGGGTAGTTTCATAAGAATGTAAGAAAGGAGGAACACTGCAGCAGGCCTGTTGGCCCATACTAGGCAGGTCCTTCACAATCTGTCCCACTAACAGAACATTTGCTCAACCCAATTTTCAATGCTACCCAAGAAATAAGCTTTGACAATTCCATTCACTCATGTGCGAGTCCCACTCAAATCCAACCCCTCTCACTCATGTATTTATCCAACCTAAATTTGAAACTACCCAAGGTCCTAGCTTCAATAACCCTACTAGGCAGACTGTTCCACTCATCAACTACCCTATTTCCAAACCAATATTTTCCTATATCCTTTCTAAATCTAAACTTATCTAACTTGAATCCATTATTGCGGTTCTCTCTTGAGAGATATCCTCAAGACCTTATTTATATCCCCTTTGGTAATACCCATTTTCCACTTGTATACCTCGATCATGTCTCCCCTCATTCTACGTCTTACAAGTGAATGTAATTTAAGGGTCTTCAATCTTTCTTCGTAAGGAAGATTTCTAATGCTATGTATTAATTTAGTCATTCTACGCTGAATGTTTTCTAACGAATTTATGTTCATTCTGTAATATGGAGACCAAAACTGAGCTGCGTAATCTAGGTGAGGCCTTACTAATGATGTATAAAGCTGTAATATAACCTCTGGACTTCTGTTGCTAACACTTCTTGATATAAATCCCAGTAATCTATTTGCCTTATTACATACGCTTAGGCATTGCTGTCTTGGTTTAAGGTTGCTGCTACCATCACCCCAAGTCCTCGCAATCTGTATGGCTAAGTTCTACGTTATTTAACTTATAAGTGCTTGGGTTATGGACACTCCCGAGCTTCAGAACCTTGCATTTATCTACATTGAACTGCATCTGCCACTTTTCTGACCACGAATTAAGTTTGTCTAAATCTTCCTGAAGTTCTATGACATCTATGTTTGAATCAATTATCCTACCTATTTTCGTGTCGTCGGCGAATTTGCTCATATCACTAGTAATTCCCTCGTCAAGGTCATTGATATATATTATAAATAACAATGGGCCTAAGACTGATCCCTGTGGAACACCACTTGTTACAAATCCCCATTCGATTTACCCCATTTATGCACACTCTCTGCTTCCTATTGGTGAGCCATGACTCGATCCATGACAGCACTTTTCCCCAATGCCATGAGCTGCCACTTTCTTTAACAGTCTCTGGTGTGGTACTCTATCAAAAGCCTTACTAAAGTCTAAATAAACAATATCGAATTCTTTATCGTGATCAACAGCCTCAAAAGCTTTACTGAAGAAGGTTAATAAATTAGATAGGCAGGAACGGCCCCTCGTGAATCCATGCTGAGTATCATTAATCAAATTATGGTTATCTAGATGGCTTCTAATAATATCAGCTATAATTGACTCTAGTAATTTGCCTACAATTGAGGTCAGGCTTATTGGCGGTAATTTGACGGTAGTGACTTGTCCCCTGCTTTAAAAATAGGAATTACATTAGCCATTTTCCACATATCAGACACTACACCTGTTTGAAGAGATAAATTAAAAATGTTAGATATTGGTTCACAGAGTTCCATTTTGCATTCCTTAAGAACCCTTGCAAAAAGCTCATCAGGACCCTACCTAATAAAAATAGCTAAGTCAAATAATGTCAAATAATATTATAAAGCAAGTTATTAACGATTTAGCTATTATCGAGAATATCAGCAATATAAAATTATAGAAAATGGAAATATGCATAAAATATATCATAAACATGTATATACATTGGGGCCCATTCTGGGGTCGCAATACAAGTAAATTTAGGATATTTACTTATTATTTGAAAGTGAAAAGCTCACTCAAAGATCACTCTTAAGAAAGTGGTAAGACAATGTAGTGTAAAAATCGCATTTTTTTTCAAAGAGCCGGTCGTATCCCACCGAGGCAGGGTGACCACTGAGGCAGGGTGACCACCGAGGCAGGGTGACCACCGAGGCAGGGTGACCACCGAGGCAGGGTGACCACCGAGGCAGGGTGACCACCGAGGCAGGGTGACCACCGAGGCAGGGTGACCACCGAGGCAGGGTGACCACCGAGGCAGGGTGACCTAAACGAAAGGTTTACTTTTTAAATTTAGTAATGTATACAGGAGAAGGAGTTACTAGCCCCTTGCTCCCGGCATTTTAAGTCGCCTCTTTCGACACGCATGGCTTACGGAGGAAGAATTCTGTTCCATTTCCTCATGGAGATAAAATTCACATATGTTTATAAAAAACATTGTGTTGATGACAGTCTTGCATGAGAACTAAGTGTGATTGATATGAATGGTGAGTTGTTGAGTGACAACACTGTCATGTCATCAGTGTTCAGACATGAATGTTATATATCAGAAGACAACTTCATATAAGCCAGGAGTGTAGGTACTTCAAGTGATCATAAGTTCCCCTCCATCATTATGTATCACACTTGAAGAATGGGACACTTGTGCAACATTTGGGGATCATTATTGAGGAAACGTCTCGCCATACACTGGCTTCTTCAGTCCAATACAAAGAACGGTAGAAAAAGAAGAGTTTGAGGTAGTCAGTCCCTCAGCCTGGAAACGATGTGTTCACTCCATCAGTCTTCAAAATTGATGGACTGAACACATCGTTTCCAGGCTGAGGGACTGATTACCTCAAACTCCTCCTCTTTTTTCTGCCTTTCTTCTTTGTGTTGAAGACACTGTGTGGCGAAACGTTTCCTCAGTAATGATTACCAATTGTTGCACAAGCGTCTCAGTCTTCAACATGTCGGTTTTTTAAGCCACTTATCACATTCATCTGAGTGTAAATATTGCACAAGATTAAACTCGGTATACAACTAAGTTAAAGAAGACGGTGTAAAGTGATGTCATACTGGCAAGGTAACTCCGGTGATGGTGTCGAGCCTTTCTAAGAATACAAACTAAATCCACAAACAGCACATTGAGTTCAGACAATCTGTGCTCTGAGAGAGTAAGTCCATCAAAGGACCATAGAAGCCACGAACTAAGTCAAACCCACGACATAGTGTGTGTGTGTGTGTGTGTGTACTCGCCTATTTGTACTCACCTATTTGTGGTTGCAGGGGTCGATTCATAGCTCCTGGCCCCGCCTCTTCACTGATTGCTACTAGGTCCTCTCTCTCCCTGCTCCATGAGTTTTATCAAACCTCGTCTTAAAAGTATGTATGGTTCCTGCCTCCACTACGTCGCTTTCTAGGCTATTCCACTTCCTGACAACTCTATGACTGAAGAAATACTTCCTAACATCCCTTTGACTCATAGGAGTCTTCAACTTCCAATTGTGACCCCTTGTTTCTGTGTCCCCTCTCTGGAACATCTTGTCTCTGTCCACCTTATCTATTCCTCGCAGTATTTTATATGTCGTTATCATGTCTTCCCTAACCCTCCTGTCCTCTAGTGTCGTCAGGCCGATTTCCCTTAACCTTTCTTCGTAGGACAATCCCCTTAGCTCTGGGACTAGTCTTGTTGCAAACCTTTGCACTTTCTCTAATTTCTTGACGTGCTTGACCAGGTGTGGGTTCCAAACTGGTGCTGCATACTCCAGTATGGGCCTGACGTATATGGTGTACAGAGTCTTGAATGATTCCTTAGTGAGGTATTGGAACGCTATTCTTAGGTTTGCCAGCCGCCCGTATGCTGCAGCAGTTATCTGATTGATGTGTGCCTCAGGAGATGTTGCTCGGTATTATACTCACCCCAAGATCTTTTTCCTTGAGTGAGGTTTGCAGTCTTTGGCCACCTAGACTATACTCTGTCTGCGGTCTTCTTTGCCCTTCCCCGATCTTCATGACTTTACATTTGGCAGGGTTAAATTCAAGGAGCCATTTACTGGACCAGGCTTGTAGCCTGTCCAGGTCTCTTTGTAGTCCTGCCTGATCCTCGACTGATTTAATTCTTATCATTAACTTCACATCATCTGCAAACAGGGACACTTCTGAGTCTATCCCTTCCGTTATGTCATTCACATATACCAAAAACAGTACAGGTCCTAGGACTGACCCCTGTGGAACCCCACTCAGTCACAGGTGCCCACTCTGACACCTCGTCACGTACCATGACTCGTTGTTGCCTCCCTGTCAGATATTCTCTGATCCATTGTAGTGCCTTTCCTGTTACGTGTGCCTGATCCTCTAGCTTTTGCATTAACCTCTTGTGAAGAACTGTGTCGAACGCCTTCTTGTAGTCCAAGAAAATGCAGTCTATCCACCCCTCTCTGTGGTGTCTTACTTCTGTTACCTTGTCATAAAACTCCAGTAGGTTTGTGACACAGGATTTTCCTTCCCTGAAACCGTGCTGGTTGTCGTTTATAAGCTTGTGTGTGTTAGTTACCATTTTGTCCTAGGCACATGTCGATTAGACACTAGGCCTGTTGTATGTGTGTGTGTGTGTGTGTTTATGGAGACGAGAACCGTAGGTGTGTCCCAGTCAGCGAGTACGGTTGACAGCGAGTTACGGCTGACAGTCAGCGAGCTACGGTTGATAGCGAGCTACGGTTGACTGGGCTCTCAAGAGAGTGGTTGAGGCTGCACTTGACAGCAAGCCCAAAGAACTTCTCCCGCTAGCTAAGCAGCAATTATGGATCTCAAGAGTTGCGATAGACTTGAAGCAGTCCTTCCCTTCTTAACACCCATCAACTAGTTAACATGTACCATGTAACACTATGTAATACTGACGTGACATGTACCATGTAACACTATGTAATACTGACGTGTAGCTCAGAAACACTTGAGATGATGTCACTGGAACGTGTGTGTTGCGACCTTGCTGATTATCTTACCAATGTGGCGATTATCTTACCACTGTGTTAGTTAACTTTCCACTGTGTTAGTTAACTTTCCACTGTGTTAGTTAACTTTCCACTGTGTTAGTTATCTTACCACTGTGGTGGTCATGTTACCACTGTGGTGGTTATCTTACCACTGTGGTGGTCATGTTACCACTGTGGTGGTTATCTTACCACTGTGGTGGTCATGTTACCACTGTGGTGATCATCTTACCACTGTGGTGGTCATGTTACCACTGCAGTGGTCATGTTACCACTGTGGTGGTCATCTTACCACTGTGGTGGTCATGTTACCACTGTAGTGGTCATGTTACCACTGTGGTGGTCATGTTACCACTGTGGTGGTCATGTTACCACTGTGGTGGTCATGTTACCACTGTAGTGGTCATGTTACCACTGTGGTGGTTATCTTACCACTGTGGTGGTCATGTTACCACTGTGGTGGTCATGTTACCACTGTGGTGGTCATGTTACCACTGTGGTGGTCATCTTATTATTCAGCTCTCAAAGGTCTGGAACATGCTTTGATGTTAAGGTGATCTGAAGATCGACCTCCTCCTCCTCTTCCTCCCCTTCCCTTCCCTTCCTTCTCCTCCTCCCCCTCCCCTTCCCTTCCTTCTCCTCCTCCCCCTCCCCTTCCCTTCCCCTCCTCCTCCTCTTCCTCCCCCTTCCTCTCCTCCTCTTTCTCCTCCCCCCTTCCTCTCCTCTTCCTCCTCCCCCCTTCCTCTCCTCTCCCGTTTCTCTCCTCCTCTTTCCCTCCTTCCAACCTCTCTCCTTTCACTTTCTCCTGCGTTTCCTTCCTTCCTCCCTTTCGTCTGTCTCACCTTGCGTCTCTGCCACCTCCTCCATACTGAGGAACAAGTCATGATACGAGTGAGTGTGATTGGAGTAATTACTGGGATTTCCAGGTGGCGGCGCTTCTCCTGTATGTTGGTGCAGTGTGTCTTGGAGGTGGCTATGTCTGTGTCTTGGAGGTGGCTATGTCTGTCTTGGAGGTGGCTATGTCTGTGTCTTGGAGGTGGCTATGTCTGTGTCCGATTCTCTTTCTTGGAGGTGGCTATGCCTGTGATTCTGTGTCTTGGTGGCTATGTCTGTGTCTGATTCTGTGTTTTAAAGGTGACTGTGTCTGTGCCTGATTCTGTGTCTTGGAGGTGACTGTGTCTGTGCCTGAGTCTATGTCTTGGAGGTGACTGTGTCGGATTCTGTGTCTTGGAGGTGACTGTCTGTGTCTGACTCTCTGTCTGATGCTTTTCTCTATATACATATACATGTGGGTCTGGCTCTTGTCTGTACACAGCTGTACTGTAGATGTGACTCTGTACGTGCCAGTCTCTTTCTCTGTACTTGTCAGGGTCACTGTAGGTGTCAGTTAATCAGGTTCATTGTAGGTGTCAGTTAATCAGGTTCATTGTAGGTGTCAGTGAATCAGGTTCACTGCAGATGTCAGTGAATCAGGTTCACTGTACGTGTCAGTGAATCAGGTTTTCTGTACGCGTCGGTCTGGTTCTTTGTAGATGTTAGTGAATGGGTGTCTCTGTACGTGTCAGTTAATCTGAATGTGTGTATATGTATTCTGTGTTCGTGGGGATGGGGGTATGGGGGTCGAATATCAGCTCCAGGCCCCATATCTTAACCTACACTTGACTGACGTTAATTATTCCTGGCTTCTCGAGCGCTGTAATACCCTCTCTTGAAACTATGTATGAAGTATTTTCTTGATATCACTGTGTGTGTGTGTATGTGTGTGTGTGTGTGTCCCATACCCCGGAACACCTACCCAAGATGGAGTCTTAAACCTAACTGTTAGCAAGCAAATTTTATGAACGACACACACACTAATGGCTGTAAGTTAAATGGCAGGTTTACATCTGCTCCTGCTGCTATTTCCTCAGATAACAATAGCAGCAGTCAGGTTGAGTGGGGCATAAAAACTAACAACTGGGCTTCTACGCTACAAACTGAGTTGTTTGTCATTCTAATGCCAGTAAAGTTATATTATGACAATGAGCTTGACTCTTTCATTCTTATTGATTGTGTGT
This sequence comes from Cherax destructor, assembly GCA_009830355.1. NCBI lineage: Eukaryota > Metazoa > Arthropoda > Malacostraca > Decapoda > Parastacidae > Cherax > Cherax destructor. The sequence goes on along the minus strand of WNWK01010425.1, from coordinate 36,957 downwards.
CATTAGTGAATGTACCTGACTCACATAGTGACTAACATCGTGCTCACTGGAGAAGTCAGAGAGAGTATGGATCAGGCAGACCAGACCTGCCATCAGTGTTGGATCAACCAGACCAGACCTGTTATCGACGCTGGATCAACCAGACTAGACCTCTCATCAACGCTGGATCAACCAGACTAGATCTGTCATCAATGATGGATCGACCAGACCTGTTATCAACGCTGGTTCAACCAAACCAGACCTGTCATCAACGCTCGATCAACCAGACCAGACCCGTTGCCAAGCCCTGAATTCCTGCTGTCTAGACATGTTTGGAGAACTACTCAAAGTTTTGACTTTCTCAGTTTACTCATCTATATATGTAGTTGCAAGAGTCACAGCTTACCTCAGGTCCTTTACTTTGAATGAGATCTGCAGTCTTTGTCCCCCGAGTCTGCACTCCGTGTCCGGTCTTCCAACCCCTTTCCTAATCTTCATAGCTTTGCATTTGCTGGGGTTTTTAACAATGCAAGACAAGCCACGGGGGATGGAAATCTTTAGCACAAGTACTTTCACACTTCCCAGTGCGTCATCAGGAGCTATACAAAGTTGCAAGACAATTGAAGAAGTGAGGGGAAGTTTTCTCAGAGTATCACAGTGCGGGTTTGTCACCTGCCGCAGCCTCTCTCGCACAGAGAAGTGTGAAAGTACTTGAGCTAAAGATTTCCACCCCTTCGCCCTTGGCGTGTCTTTTTTGTTAAGATCGCCTGTCTGCGATTGTTTTGCATTGCTGGGGTTGAATTCAAACAACCACTATCAAACTACCCCTGCAGTTAGTTCAGATCCATTTTCCCGCCCTCATCTGTTTGTATTCTACTCGTTAGTTTTACATCATCAGCAAACAGGTATACATCCGACTCAGTCTTATCTGGTTTATCGTTCACATAAACGAGAAGCAATACTGGCCCTAATACCGAGCCTTGTGGAACCCCGCATGTTACTCTTCCCCATTCTGAGGTCCCTTCCCAGTCACTCGTTGCTTCCTTTCCTGAAGGTACTCTTTGATCCACCGGAGTACGTTCCCTGTCTTTCCTGCCTGTGTACTCACGTAATGTGTGTGTGTGTGTGTGTGTGTGTGTGCGCTTGGGAAGTGTTAGGGCAGAAAGAAAGGCGAAAGGAAGAAAAGAGAAAGGAAAAAGTTTGGAGAGGGGGAGAGGAGAGAAACACATAGGGAGGAAGAAAGAGTGGAGAGAGAAAGAGGGCATATTGAGGGAGGGGAGAGGAAGAAATAGAGGAAAGAGATAGAAACGGAGAGAGAGAGAGAGAGAGAGAGAGAGAGAGAGAGAGAGAGAGGTTGGCCTGGGTCTGGTGGATCGTTGAGGGAGTCGCAATGCGGTCACCGCTTTACACGATCCTCGCCCCCAACATCAGCTCATTGTCCACCCCGCACGCACGCCCGCACACCCACCCCCACCCCCACCATCCACCTCCATCAAGCACGTGGACCCCAGTCATCATCCCACAGTAATCAGTCAGGTGAATGCATTCAGAACATCTCTGAGTTCTGCGCAGCGCAGCTATTAGCTGTGCTTAGTACATCTCTTAGCTGTGCTTAGTACATCTCTTAGCTGTGCTCGGTACATCTCTTAGCTGTGTTCAGGACCTCTCTTAGCTGTGCTTAGTACATCTCTTAGCTGTGTTCAGGACCTCTCTTAGCTGTGTTCGGTACATCTCTTAGCTGTGTTCAGTACATCTCTTAGCTGTGCTCGGTACATATCTTAGCTGTGTTCAGTACATCTCTTAGCTGTGCTCGGTACATCTCTTAGCTGTGCTCAGTACATCTCTTAGCTGTGCTCGGTACATCTCTTAGCTGTGTTCAGTACATCTCTTAGCTGTGCTCGGTACATCTCTTAGATGTGTTCAGTACATCTCTTAGCTGTGCTCGGTACATCTCTTAGCTGTGTTCAGTACATCTCTTAGCTGTGCTCGGTACATCTCTTAGCTGTGCTCGGTACATCTCTTAGCTGTGTTCAGTACATCTCTTAGCTGTGCTCGGTACATCTCTTAGCTGTGTTCAGTACATCTCTTAGCTGTGCTCGGTACATCTCTTAGCTGTGTTCAGTACATCTCTTAGCTGTGTTCAGTACATCTCTTAGCTGTGTTCAGTACATCTCTTAGCTGTGCTCGGTACATCTCTTAGCTGTGTTCAGTACATCTCTTAGCTGTGCTCGGTACATCTCTTAGCTGTGCTCGGTACATCTCTTAGCTGTGTTCAGTACATCTCTTAGCTGTGCTCGGTACATCTCTTAGCTGTGTTCAGGACCTCTCTTAGCTGTGCTCGGTACATCTCTTAGCTGTGCTCAGTACATCTCTTAGCTGTGATTGGTACATCTCTTAGCTGTGTTCAGTACATCTCTTAGCTGTGTTCAGTACATCTCTTAGCTGTGTTCAGTACATCTCTTAGCTGTGTTCAGGACCTCTCTTAGCTGTGCTCGGTACATCTCTTAGCTGTGTTCAGTACATCTCTTAGCTGTGTTCAGTACATCTCTTAGCTGTGTTCAGGACCTCTCTTAGCTGTGCTCGGTACATCTCTTAGCTGTGTTCAGTACATCTCTTAGCTGTGCTCAGTACATCTCTTAGCTGTGCTGGGTACATCTCTTAGCTGTGTTCAGTACATCTCTTAGCTGTGCTCGGTACATCTCTTAGCTGTGTTCAGTACATCTCTTAGCTATGCTCAGTACATCTCTTAGCTGTGCTTGGTACATCTCTTAGCTGTGTTCAGTACATCTCTTAGCTGTGCTCGGTACATCTCTTAGCTGTGTTCAGGACCTCTCTTAGCTGTGCTCAGTACATCTCTCAGCTGTGCTCGGTACATCTCTTAGCTGTGTTCAGTACATCTCTTAGCTGTGTTCAGTACATCTCTTAGCTGTGTTCAGTACATCTCTTAGCTGTGTTCAGTACATCTCTTAGCTGTGTTCAGTACATCTCTTAGCTGTATTCAGTACATCTCTTAGCTGTGTTCAGTACATCTCTTAGCTGTGTTCAGTACATCTCTTAGCTGTGTTCAGTACATCTCTTAGCTGTGTTCAGTACATCTCTTAGCTGTGTTCAGTACATCTCTTAGCTGTGTTCAGTACATCTCTTAGCTGTGTTCAGGACCTCTCTTAGCTGTGCTCGGTACATCTCTTAGCTGTGTTCAGGACCTCTCTTAACTGTGCTCAGTACATCTCTTAGCTGTGTTCAGGACCTCTCTTAACTGTGCTCAGTACATCTCTTAGCTGTGTTCAGGACCTCTCTTAACTGTGCTCAGTACATCTCTTAGCTGTGTTCAGGACCTCTCTTAACTGTGCTCAGTACATCTCTTAGCTGTGTTCAGGACCTCTCTTAACTGTGCTCAGTACATCTCTTAGCTGTGTTCAGGACCTCTCTTAACTGTGCTCAGTACATCTCTTAGCTGTGTTCAGGACCTCTCTTAGCTGTGCTCGGTACATCTCTTAGCTGTGTTCAGTACATCTCTTAACTGTGCTCAGTACATCTCTTAGCTGTGCGCAGCGCAGCACATCTCCAGCACCCAGAGCTAGGCACCTCATGAACATGTTTTCACAACATGGGGACAAACCTCATAACCGCACAAGTTTTTTTTATGATATTTACATCCAATATATAAATTTTATTGTCATACTGGTGCAGTGTCTCTGCCTTTCGCTAAAAAAAATAAGAAAAAATGCACTTGTGAAATATTATAATTATAAGTTATTGCTGCTCAGAGCCAGTAGACTCTCACTTCAGTGGTTCATCTGCTTCTGCTTGCTGCCCCCTTAATTTTTAAAGTAGTGGACCGGTAAGCCAGTGAAAGGCCTCGGTCACATGACCGTGTTGTCTGTATTGCTATTGTACTGCTATGTTGTGCTGTGTTGTGGCGGGTCATCATATGACTTGAGACCCGCGTCAGGAAACACTTGTTTTGTCTCCTGACAAACCTTACCTAACCTAACCTGCTTGGTAAGTGTTAGTTGACTGTTACTATCGCCCCTGTTCATCTAGTCTTAAATAGGTATCCGAGTGTTGATAGTTACTAGGGACATCCTCGTAGTCACTCATTCTTATGTTAGAGGAGTTGCTTGTCAGCTTTCATCTTGAAGACTTCTACACTTGTCCCAGCAGCATTTCTGATACCTTCTGGTAAGATGTTAAATAGTCTGGAACCACAGATGTTCATACATTGTTCTCTTATTGTGCCCACGGCGCCCCTGCTTTTCAACGGGTTTGTTGTACACTTCCTCCATATAATATATCCAGCGTATATATTATAATATATCTCTCCTTCACTCCAGGGGGTATAGGGAATCTGTCAGGATGGAGTAACCATGTTACCCTGAGATACGAACAGGGATTACTCGTTCCCCGAGAGTTTCACAACCCTATCAGCTTTTACCTCAGGAAAAACCACTCCAGGTGTCTCTGAACCTTCTGGTACGTTGCAGTCTGTCATTGGACATTTAGAAGATGGCAAGGCGAAATGAAGCAGTGGTTTGAGAAGGCAATCGACCTATTCCAAAAGGAGAAACTGGATAAAGGGGGATTCGGATAAGTTACAGGAGATGTCTAACTCTCATCCCTGTTTCATAAGAAGTCCGCATCAGCTGCCTTATTAAACATGTTATGGAAGTATTACATCTTCAAGCCACCCAAGACTCTTAGATTGTAAGTGCCAACCAGTGTCAAGAGTGCCTCTCAGTCAAGTGTGCGTTTGTTACTCTCCAGACGAGCGCGACGTTCTTACAGACGCCTTAAGAGAAATAACAAGGATGTCACTCCCAGTCTTAAAATTTACATTCAGGTCCCATCGTGTCAAACCAAGAGTTGTAGGTGTTGCTGTGTTGGTCGTCAGCAGCAGCCAGGAATGTTGGAAGTGTAAGAGTGTTGGAGAGAGTGCTGGGCCAGCTACCTGCCTGGTAGGCTGAGGTACCTGTGTGCTAAACCAGCTACCTGCCTGGTGAGCCATCTACTTGTGTCCTGGGCCATGTACATGTTTGGTGGGGCAGTTACATGTGCAGTGAGCCAGATACTGTGTAGTGAGCCAGATACCTGTGTAGTGGGCCAGATTCCTGTGTAGTGAGCCAGATTCCTGTGTAGTGAGCCAAATACCTGTGTAGTGGGCCAGATACCTGTGTAGTGGGTCAGATACCTGTGCAGTGAGCCAGATATCTGTGTAGTAGGCCAGATACCTGTGTAGTGAGCCAGATACCTGTGTAGTGGGCCAGATACCTGTGTAGTGGGCCAGATACCTGTGTAGTGAGCCATATACCTGTGTAGTGAGCCAGATACCTGTGTAGTGAGCCAAATACCTGTGTAGTGGGCCAGATACCTGTTTTGGTACACAATATCCCACACCCACTCTTTCCTATACTTCTTCAGCAAAGGCCAGCTCTCCAACACTCCTCCCCATCACCCCACTCTTCCCCTCCCTCCCTCCATCACCCCACTCTTCCCCTCCCTCCCTCCATTACCCCACTCTTCCTCCCTCTCTCCTCCCTCCCTCCATCACCCCCTCTTCCCTCCCTCCCTCCATCACCCACTCTTCCTCCTCCTCCATCACCCCCATCTCTTCCCCTCCCTCCCTCCATAAACCCCCCACCAACCCACCTTAAATCTCTTCTCATATTTGCCGGCCTCGGTGGAGGTGTCTGCTCCTCCTGTTCCTCTCCTGTCTCCTCCTCCCTTCCTCCTCCCTTCTCCTCTTTCTCCCTTCTCCTCTTCCTCCTCCCTTCTCCTCTCCTCTCCTCCTCTCCTTCTCTCTCTCCTCCCTTCTCTTCTCCTCCCTCCTCTCCTCCTCCCTTCTCCTCTCCTCCTCCCTTCTCCTCCTCCTCCCTCCCACCTCCTCTCCTCCTTCTCCTCCTCCTCCTCCTCCCTCCCTCTCCTCCTCCTCCCTTCTCCTCCTCCTCCCTCCTCCTCTCTCCTCCTCCTCCTCCCCCTCCTCCCTCCTTCCTTCCTCCTCTCTCTCCTCCTCCTCCTCCTCTCTCCTCCTCCTCCTCCTTCTCCTCCTCCTCCTCCTCCTCCTCTCCTCCTCTCTCTCCTCCTTTGTTCTATTTTCCTCCTCTTTATTGTCTTTAATGCTCATCTGTGGTTGGTTCGTCTGCTCTCAAGAGTTCCTCTGCTGTACAGCTCTGTTCTACCTGCTGTACTGTACTGCTGTGTTGTGTTGTCTTTACTGCTGTGTTGTACTGCTATGTTGTGTTGTCTTTACTGCTGTACTGTACTGCTGTGTTGTGTTGTCTTTACTGCTGCTGTACTATGTTGTGTTGTCTTTACTGCTGCTGTACTGCTATGTTGTGTTGTCTTTACTGCTGCTGTACTGCTATGTTGTGTTGTCTTTACTGCTGCTGTACTGTTATGTTGTGTTGTCTTTACTGCTGCTGTACTGCTATGTTGTGTTGTCTTTACTGCTGTACTGTACTTCTATGTTGTGTTGTCTTTATTGCTGTGTTGTACTGTTATGTTGTGTTGTCTTAATTGTTGTTCTGCTATGTTGTGTTGTCTGTATTCCTATTGTACTGCTATGTTGTGCTGTGTTTACTCTTGGGTTGTGTTGTATGTATTCCTGTTGTACTGCTATATTGTGCTGTGTTTATTACTGTGTTGTGTTGTCTTTACTTGTGTGTTGTACTGTTGTGCTGTGTTGTCCTTACTGCTGTGTTGTACCGCCATGTTGTAGTGCTGTGTTATACTGTCCTGCTATGTTGTGCTAAATTTACTGCTGTGTTGTACTATGTTGTGCTGCTGTGCTGTACTATGTTGTGCTGCTGTGCTGTACTATGTTGTGCTGCTGTGCTGTACTATGTTGTGCTGCTGTGTTAAACTGCTGTGTTGTACTGTGTTGTGCTATGTTGTACTATATTGTGCTGCTGTGTTGTGCTGTTGTGTTGTATTATAATGTGCTGTTGTGTTGTATTACTATGTTGTATTGCTATGTTGTCCTGCTGTGTTGTATTAATATGTTGTGCTGCTGTGTTGTACTACTGTGTTGTGCTTCTGTGTTGTATTACTATGTTGTGCTTTTGTGTTGTACTACTGTGTTGTATTACTATATTGTGCTGCTGTGTTGTTCTACTGTGTTATGCTGCTGTGTTGTATTACTGTGTGCTGCTGTGTTGTACTACTGTGTTACTGCTGTGTTGTATTACTATGTTGTGATGCTGTGTTGTACTACTGTGTTGTGCTGCTGTGTTGTATTACTATGTTGTACTACTGTGTTGTATTACTATGTTGTGCTCTTGTGTTGTACTACTGTGTTGTATTACTATATTGTGCTGCTGTGTTGTACTACTGTGTTATGCTGCTGTGTTGTATTACTATGTGCTGCTGTGTTGTACTACTGTGTTGTACTGCTGTGTTGTATTACTGTTGTGATGCTGTGTTGTATTACTATGTTTTGATGCTGTGTTGTACTACTATGTTGTGCTGCTGTGTTGTACTACTGTACTACTGTGTTGTGCTACTGTGTTGTATTACTATGTTGTGATTCTGTGTTGTACTATGTTGTGCGGCTGTGTTGTATTACTATGTGGTGATGCTGTGTTGTATTACTATGTTTTGCTTTGTGTTGTACTACTGTGTTGTATTACTATGTTGTACTCTTGTGTTGTACTACTGTGTTGTATTACTATATTGTGCTGCTGTGTTGTGCTGTGAACCAGTGCTTAGAGTCAATCCATCGCTACTTGATCTGGATCAGGTATTTCACTCATGTGAAACTCATCCTGAGGAAGTCAGTGAGGAGGATGTTCCTCATTGTGAGGAGTGAGGAGGATGTTCCTCATTGTGAGGAGTGAGGAGGATGTTCCTCATTGTGAGGAGTGAGGAGGATGTTCCTCATTGTGAGGAGTGAGGAGGATGTTCCTCATTGTGAGGAGGAGGATGTTCCTCATTGTGAGGAGGAGGAGGATGTTCCTCATTGTGAGAGAGGATGTTCCTCATTGTGAGGAGGAGGAGGATGTTCCTCATTGTGAGGAGTGAGGAGGATGTTCCTCATTGTGAGGAGTGAGGAGGATGTTCCTCATTGTGAGGAGTGAGGAGGATGTTCCTCATTGTGAGGAGTGAGGATGTTCCTCATTGTGAGGAGTGAGGAGGATGTTCCTCATTGTGAGAAGGATGTTCCTCATTGTGAGGAGTGAGGAGGATGTTCCTCATTGTGAGGAGTGAGGAGGATGTTCCTCATTGTGAGGAGTGAGGAGGATGTTCCTCATTGTGAGGAGTGAGGAGGATGTTCCTCATTGTGAGGAGTGAGGAGGATGTTCCTCATTGTGAGAGGAGGAGGAGGATGTTCCTCATTGTGAGGAGGAGGAGGATGTTCCTCATTGTGAGGAGTGAGGAGGATGTTCCTCATTGTGAGGAGTGAGGAGGATGTTCCATGAGGATTCTCATTGTGAGGAGTGAGGAGGATGTTCCTCATTGTGAGGAGGAGGAGGATGTTCCTCATTGTGAGGAGGATGTTTTGTAGGAGGATGTTCCTCATTGTGAGGAGTGAGGAGGATGTTCCTCATTGTGAGGAGTGAGGAGGATGTTCCTCATTGTGGAGGATCGTGAGGAGATGTTCCTCATTGTGAGAAGGATGTTCCTCATTGTGAGAAGGATGTTCCTCATTGTGAGGAGTGAGGAGGATGTTCCTCATTGTGAGGAGTGAGGAGGATGTTCCTCATTGTGAGGAGTGAGGAGGATGTTCCTCATTGTGAGGAGTGAGGAGGATGTTCCTCATTGTGAGAAGGATGTTCCTCATTGTGAGAAGGATGTTCCTCATTGTGAAGGATGTTCCTCATTGTGAGGAGTGAGGAGGATGTTCTCATTGTGAGGAGATGAGGAGAGGATGTTCTCATTGTGAGGAGGAGGAGGATGTTCCTCATTGTGAGAAGGATGTTCCTCATTGTGAGGAGGAGGAGGATGTTACTCATTGTGAGGAGGAGGAGGATGTTACTCATTGTGAGGAGTGAGGAGGATGTTCTCATTGGAGGAGTGAGGAGGATGTTACTCATTGTGAGGAGTGAGGAGGATGTTACTCATTGTGAGGAATGAGGAGGATATTACTCATTGTGAGGACTGAGGAGGATGTTCCTCATTGTGAGAAGGATGTTCCTCATTGTGAGGAGTGAGGAGGATGTTCCTCATTGTGAGGAGTGAGGAGGATGTTCCTAATTGTGAGAAGGATGTTCCTCATTGTGAGGAGTGAGGAGGATGTTACTAATTGGGAGGAGTGAGGAGGATGTTCCTCATTTTGAGGAGTGAGGAGGATGTTACTAATTGTGAGGAGTGAGGAGGATGTTCCTCATTGTGAGGAGTGAGGAGGATGTTACTAATTGTGAGGAGTGAGGAGGATGTTCCTCATTGTGAGGAGTGAGGACGATGTTCCTCATTGTGAGAAGGATGTTCCTCATTGTGAGGAGTTAGGAGGATGTTACTCATTGTGAGGAGGATGTTACTCATTGTGAGGAGGATGTTACTCATTGTGAGAGTGAGGAGGATGTTACTCATTGTGAGGAGTGAGGAGGATGTTACTCATTGTGAGGAGGATGTTACTCATTGTGAGGATGTTACTCATTGTGAGGAGGATGTTACTCATTGTGAGGATGTTACTCATTGTGAGGAGGATGTTACTCATTGTGAGGAGGATGTTACTCATTGTGAGGAGTGAGGAGGATGTTACTCATTGTGAGGAGTGAGGAGGATGTTACTCATTGTAGAGGAGGATGTTACTCATTGTGAGGAGGATGTTACTCATTGTGAGGATAGGAGGATGTTACTCATTGTGAGGAGGAGGAGGATGTTACTCATTGTGAGGAGGAGGAGGATGTTACTAATTGTGAGGAGTGAAGAGGATGTTACTCATTGTGAGGAGTGAGGAGGATGTTACTCATTGTGAGGAGTGAGGAGGATGTTACTCATTGTGAGGAGTGAGGAGGATGTTACTCATTGTGAGGAGTGAGGAGGATGTTACTCATTGTGAGGAGGATGTTACTCATTGTGAGGAGTGAGGAGGATGTTCCTCATTGTGAGGAGTGAGGAGGATGTTCCTCATTGTGAGGAGTGAGGATGATGTTTCTCATTGGGAGGAGTGAGGAGGATGTTCCTCATTGTGAGGAGTGAGGAGGATGTTCCTCATTGTGAGGAGGATGTTCCTCATTGTGAGGAGGATGTTCCTCATTGTGAGGAGGATGTTCCTCATTGTGAGGAGGATGTTACTCATTGTGAGGAGGATGTTACTCATTGTGAGGAGGATGTTACTCATTGTGAGGAGGATGTCCCATATTGTGAGGATGTTCCTCATTGTGAGTAGGATGTTTCTCATGTGAGGAGGATGTTACTCATTGTGAGGAATATGTCCCATATTGTGAGGATGTTCCTCATTGTGAGGAGGATGTTCCTCATTGTGAGGAAGATGTTACTCATTGTGAGGAGGATGTTCCATATTGTGAGGATGTTCCTCATTGTGAGGAGTTATGAGGATGTTCCTCCTTGTGAGGAGTTAGGAGGATGTTATATAAACTACACTAGACTTGACAGAAACAAAGCCACACTAGACTTGACAAAAACAAAGCCACACTAGACTTGACAAAAACAAAGCCACACTAGACTTGACAAAAACAAAGCCACATTAGACTGACAGAAACAAAGCCACACTGGACTTGACAAAAACAAAGCTACACTAGACTTGACAGAAACAAAGCCACACTGGACTTGACAAAAACAAAGCTACACTAGACTTGACATAAACAAAGCCACACTGGACTTGACAGAAACAAAACCACACTGGACTTGACAAAAACAAAGCTACACTGGAGAGCCCTTTGACAGAAACAAAGACTCAACAACTTGGACTTGACCACATAAACAAAACGCACACTAGACTTGACAAAACAAAGCCACACTTGGAACTCACAGAATACAAAAACCACACTAGACTTGACAAAACAAAGCCACACTGACTTGACAGAAACAAACACACTGGACTTGACAAAAACAAAGCACACTAGACTTGACAGAAACAAAGCCACACTGGACTTGACAGAAACAAAGCCACACTGGACTTGACAGAAACAAAGCCACACTGGACTTGACAGAAGCAAAACCACACTAGACTTGACAAAAACAAAGCCACACTGGACTTGACAGAAACAAAGCACACTAGACTTGACAGAAACAAAGCCACACTAGACTTGACAAAAACAAAGCACACTGACTTGACAAAAACAAACACACTGACTGACAAAAACAAAGCGACACTGGACATGACAAAAACAAAACCACACTAGACTTGACAAAAACAAAACCACACTAGACTTGACAAAAACAAAACCACACTGGACTTGACAAAAACAAAACCACACTAGACTTGACAAAAACAAAGCCACACTGGACTTGACAAAAACAAAACCACACTAGACTTGACAGAAACAAAACCACACTAGACGTGACAAAAACAAAGCTACACTAGACTTGAGAGAAACAAAGCCACACTGGACTTGACAGAAACAAAACCACACTAGACTTGACAGAAACAAAGGCACACTGGACTTGACAAAAACAAAGCCACACTAGACTTGACGAGAAACAAAGCCACACTGGACTTGACAAGAAACAAGCCACACTAGACTTGACAGAAACAAAGCCACACTGGACTTGACAGAAACAAAGCCACACTAGACTTGACAGAAACAAAGCCACACTGGACTTGACAGAAACAAAGCCACACTAGACTTGACAGAAACAAAGCCACACTAGACTTGACAGAAACAAAGCTACACTGGACTTGACAGAAACAAAGCCACACTAGACTTGACAGAAACAAAGCCAACCCCCATAGACTTGACAGAAAACAAAGCCACACTAGACTTGACAGAAACAAAGCCACACTGGACTTGACAGAAACAAGCCACACTGACTTGACAGAACAAACACTGACTTGAAGAAACAACACACTGACTTGAAGAAACAAAGCACACTGACGACAGAACAACCACACTGACTTGCAGAAACAAAGCCACACTGACTTACAGAAAAAGCACACTGGACTTGACAGAAACAAAGCCACACTGGACTTGACAGAAACAAAGCCACACTAGACTTGACAGAAACAAAGCCACACTGGACTTGACAGAAACAAAGCCACACTGGACTTGACGAAACTAAGCCATCTTGAGAAAACACATTGTACTGAGAAACAAACAGCACACTTAGCACTTGACAGAAACAAAGCCACACTTGACTTCGCTAGAAATCAAAGCCACTGACTTGACAGAAACAAAGCCACACTAAGGAAACAAGCTCCTGATCAGAAACAAAGCCAACTAGACTTGACTGAAACAAAGCCACACTGACTTGAAGAAACAAAGTCCAAGAACTTGACAAGCAAACGTTTATCTGTATCAGAATTCCGTATCAAGGAAATTTGATCAAAAAGTTCCTGTTCAAGAAAGACAAGTGACTTTTCGTATCAAGAAAGTTCCTTGTATCAGAACGTTCCATCAAGGAAAGTTCTGTATCAAGGAAAGTTCCTGATCAGGAAAGTTCTCGTATCAAGGAAAGTTCCTGTATCAGAAAAGTTCCTGATCAAGGGAAAGTTCCTGTATCAAGGAAAGTTCCCTGTATCAGGAAAGTTCCTGTATAAGGAAAGTTCCCTGTATCAAGAAAGTTCTGTATCAAGGAAAGTTCCTGTATCAAGCAAAGTTCTGTATCAAGGAAAGTTACTTGTATCAAGAAAGTTTTCTGTATCAAGGAAGTTCCTGTATCAAGGAAAGTTCCCTGTATCAAGGAAAGTTCTTGTATCAAGAAAGTTCCTGTATCAAGGAAAGTTCTGTATCAAGGAAAGTTCCCTTATCAAGGAAAGTGTGCCTGTATCAGAAAAGTTCCTGTATCAAGGAAAGTTCCCTGTATCAAGGAAAGTTCTCTGTATCAAGGAAAGTTCCTGTATCAAGGAAGTTCCTGTATCAAGGAAAGTTCCTGTATCAAGGAAAGTTCCTGTATCAAGAAAGTTCCTTATAAGAAAGTTCCTGTATCAAGGAAAGTTCCCTGTATCAAGGAAAGTTCCCTGTATCAAGGAAAGTTCCCTGTATCAAGGAAAGTTCCCTGTATCAAGGAAAGTTCCTGTATCAAGGAAAGTTCCCTGTATCAAGGAAAGTTACTTGTATCAAGGAAAGTTCCTGTATCAAGGAAAGTTCTGTATCAAGGAAAGTTCCCTGTATCAAGGAAAGATTTCTGTATCAAGGAAAGTTCCCTGTATCAAGGAAAGTTCCCTGTATCAAGGAAAGTTCCTGTATCAAGGAAAGTTCCCTGTATCAAGGAAAGTTCCCTGTATCAAGGAAAGTGGCTTGTATCAAGAAAAGTTCCCTGTATCAAGGAAAGTTCCCTGTATCAAGGAAAGTTCCCTGTATCAAGGAAAGTGGCCTGTATCAAGAAACGTTCCCTGTATCAAGGAAAGTTTCCTGTATCAAGGAAAGTTCCCTGTATCAAGGAAAGTTCCTGTATCAAGGAAAGTTCCCTGTATCAAGGAAAGTTCCTGTATCAAGGAAAGTTCCTGTATCAAGGAAAGTTTCCTGTATCAAGGAAAGTTCCCTGTATCAAGGAAAGTTCCCTGTATCAAGGAAAGTTCCCTGTATCAAGGAAAGTTCCCTGTATCAAGGAAAGTTCTCTGTATAAAGAAAGTTCCCTGTATCATGGAAAGTTCCCTGTATCAGGGAAGTTTCCCTGTATCAAGGAAAGTTTCTGTATAAAGAAAGTTCCGTGTATCAAGGAAAGTTCCCTGTATCAAGGAAAGTTCTCTGTATAAAGAAAGTTCCGTGTATCAAGGAAGTTTCCCTGTATCAAGGAAAGTTCCCTGTATCAAAGAAAGTTCCCTGTATCAAGGAAGTTTCCCTGTATCAAGGAAAGTTCCCTGTATCAAGGAAAGTTCCCTGTATCAAGGAAGTTTCCCTGTATGAAGAAAAGTTCCCTGTATCAAGGAAAGTTCCCTGTATCAAGGAAAGTTCACTGTATCAAGGAAAGTTCCCTGTATCAAGGAAAGTTCCGTGTATCAAGTAAAGTTCTCTGTATAAAGAAAGTTCCCTGTATCAAGGAAAGTTCCGTGTGGGTTCTCTACACCAGGATACCAGAAGAAAAGGACCACTACAGCAGTCATTCTTACTGACAGATATCTGGTTCTTCCCTCACACAATTGTAACAATTTCCCTCTTTCTTTCTCTCACTTTACTTTCAAAATTGTGCAGATTATTTGCTTCAGTAAGACAGGTGGTAATGTTCAACTCGTCTCTATCTGTGTCGTCAAACCAGTGATTTTCTATATCCTTTCTAATCTGAATTTGTCAATTTTCAGTCTATCGCTGCGAGTTCTGCCTTGGTTTTATATTTTAAAACCTTTATATATCCTCTTTCTTTATTTCTTTCATGGAGTGGTGCACTTCAATCATATCACCCCTCACTACGCCTTTTAAGACAATACTAGTTTAATATTTTTCATTCGTAGGAACAATTCCCGATACAAGGGATTAACTTTGTGTATTTTCCCTTGCATTTATTTGCAGTGTGTGGGAGTGAGAGTGTGTGTAGTGCAGGAACCAGCAGGTGTAGTAGTGTGTGTAGTGCAGGAACCAGCAGGTGTAGTAGTGTGTGTAGTGCAGGAACCAGCAGGTGTTGTAGTGTGTGTAGTGCAGGAACCAGCAGGTGTAGTAGTGTGTGTGTGCAGGAACCAGCAGGTGTGTAGTGTGTGGTGCAGGAACCAGCAGGTGTAGTAGTGTGTGTGTGCAGGAACCAGCAGGTGTAGTAGTGTGTGTGTGCAGGAACCAGCAGGTGTAGTAGTGTGTGTGTGCAGGAACCAGCAGGTGTAGTAGTGTGTGTAGTGCAGGAACCAGCAGGTGTAGTAGTGTGTGTGGTGCAGGAACCAGCAGGTGTAGTAGTGTGTGTAGTGCAGGAACCAGCAGGTGTAGTAGTGTGTGTGGTGCAGGAACCAGCAGGTGTAGTAGTGTGTGTGGTGCAGGAACCAGCAGGTGTTGTAGTGTGTGTGGTGCAGGAACCAGCAGGTGTAGTAGTGTGTGTGGTGCAGGAACCAGCAGGTGTAGTAGTGTGTGTGGTGCAGGAACCAGCAGGTGTTGTAGTGTGTGTTGTGCAGGAACCAGCAGGTGTAGTAGTGTGTGTGGTGCAGGAACCAGCAGGTGTAGTAGTGTGTGTGGTGCAGGAACCAGCAGGTGTTGTAGTGTGTGTGGTGCAGGAACCAGCAGGTGTAGTAGTGTGTGTGGTGCAGGAACCAGCAGGTGTTGTAGTGTGTGTGGTGCAGGAACCAGCAGGTGTAGTAGTGTGTGTGGTGCAGGAACCAGCAGGTGTAGTAGTGTGTGTAGTGCAGGAACCAGCAGGTGTAGTAGTGTGTGTGGTGCAGGAACCAGCAGGTGTAGTAGTGTGTGTGGTGCAGGAACCAGCAGGTGTAGTAGTGTGTGTGGTGCAGGAACCAGCAGGTGTAGTAGTGTGTGTGGTGCAGGAACCAGCAGGTGTGTAGTGTGTGTGGTGCAGGAACCAGCAGGTGTAGTAGTGTGTGTGGTGCAGGAACCAGCAGGTGTAGTAGTGTGTGTGTGCAGGAACCAGCAGGTGTAGTAGTGTGTGTAGTGCAGGAACCAGCAGGTGTAGTAGTGTGTGGTGCAGGAACCAGCAGGTGTAGTAGTGTGTGTGGTGCAGGAACCAGCAGGTGTAGTAGTGTGTGTAGTGCAGGAACCAGCAGGTGTAGTAGTGTGTGTGGTGCAGGAACCAGCAGGTGTAGTAGTGTGTGTGGTGCAGGAACCAGCAGGTGTAGTAGTGTGTGTGGTGCAGGAACCAGCAGGTGTAGTCATCAACCACACCTGATATGAAGCCATGCAATATATTAGCTTCATTGCTAGAAATTTTGTATTCATATTTCTGGTAAAGTAACGCACAAGCTTTACAAAACACATTGCGACCATAAGAACGTATAAAACACTTAAGCACAATAATATCAGATGACCTTCCGTTTAGAGAACATCATATTGCAAATACTGCGAAGGTCGGGAAAAATGAGAGGGGTAGATAATAATGCCAGTGACGACACTGTTCAAACCTTACGCTCCCTCTTATTTAGAATATTGTTCAACACTGAAGATAACAGCGAAGGCACGAGAGATATCACAGCTGGAAAAGATGCAGAGGTTGTGTGCTGCCTACATGCATCCAATGAAGTATTTAAACTAGTGGCTAGTGGGAATGTCGCAAAGCACTGGGTATGTACTCTGGAACAATGGAGAGGGAGAGAGAGAGAGAGAGAGAGACAGACAGACAGAGAGAGAGAGACAGACAGACAGACGGGCTGAGTGTTGATGTGTGAATGTGGAGTGCGTATTTGTGAATGTGAATTTACATGCGTATGCTTGTCTTAATGTAAAGTACGTACACATGCGTCAAGTCATCTGCTTGGGCTTTTAACCTGGGTCGTGTGCCATTTAGCAGGACTCAATGAATTTCCAGGTTCACGAGTCAATATTGACTCAAGGTGGCGTGGCTGCTGCCTCCACACACACCCCCACCCGCACCTTTCAACCTCTACTAATTTCATTACATTACGCTATAAATATTTTTGTTGATCTATGCGTAGATTTTTTGTAGGCTCATGCCGTAGATTTTTTGTAGATTTATATTCTTTATTCACAACTAACCAAAAATTGGCAGATAAATCTTAATTCGGCATTTCAGTCTATCGTGAACAGTTATCAAATGTCAGATCACCCAGGCTGTAATATCTATAAATTAGACACATATGTCGGTTCTCTGAACCATTCATCTACACCCTGTAATATCTATGTTGGCTGGCCAGGTGCTGGCCAGGGGCTGGCCAGGGGTTGGCCAGGGGCTGGCCAGAGGGCTGCAGGTAACGTCTTGGTTCACCAGGCAATCAAGAGAAAAGCCTTGCATCAGGCCGGGCTGAGAGAGGAGAAAAAAATTCTTGAAACTTGTCACAAATATATGACAACAAGTTGTGAATTGTTCCAGCCACAGTGTTGTGACTTTTATTATACTTCTTATCTTGTATATTTTTGTGTAGGTTTATGCCAGTGTTTAAGGTTCTCCAAACGACTACATTCACTTGCTTGGTTTTTTCTTTCTCCCGCCAAGGTTTTTTTTAACTAAAGAACGCCTCATTCGACAATCTTCAGATTTTCAACTCTGGTGTACTGTAACTGCAATTAAAATTTATGGTAAAAGTAAGCAAAATTTAAGGTTTATGTAACTATTGGCATGTGTGGGTGCCCTCTGTTATATACACCATTCCCGGTTTTTGTTAAAATGTGATAACTTGAGAAAGCCTCTTGTGATGAGCCTCACACTGGCAACACTGGTATGTCGTAGCATATTTTCTGTGAAATAACTTGATCACGCCTCTTCTTAACGTCTTCAATCTTTAATACCTGATACATCTTGATAAGTTCAGGCTTGATGCAAATTTGCAAGTGTACCGACATAAACTTGCAACAGTTGTTACCATGCAAGAACTAGAGAATGCCTCTTCTGATTGGCTTTAAACTTTCACAACTGGTGTATCTTATTGTAACGTTCAAATTGGTTTTTGGCTGTGTAAATACCTGTAGTAGCTTCCAGAGGTCACCGCCCCTGCAGTGCAGTCCCAGACCAGGTTTCTTGGTTGCTGGTCTGATCAGTCAGACTGTTAGTGAGAGCGGCTTACAGATTAATATCACCACGGCTCGGCTAATCTGGAAGCGATTTAAGGAATTTGTAGAGTTCCCTCACAAAGGCAGCCAGAGGTTTCTTGGCAATCCACCTTATGCATGAAGGCTGTTGAAAAGTCGTGGTCCCTTTACACTTGCTGAATTCTCTCTCAGTGAGAGAGAATTCAACAAGTGTAAGGGGACCACTTCTCAGTGAAGGTATCCAGCATCACCTGTCAAGCCTCTTGTGTTCATAAGTAATTTCGGTGTGCAGGTTTGGCACCAGTCCCTCCAGAAATTTGCCGTTTTCAATGGCATAGTCTCCAATACTGAAATTTATCTGCATTGGAAACGTATGTAGCACTCTGTACCATTCCTTTTACATACATTAAGGTACAGTGAGCTAGACTTATAAAATACAGGGATATCTTTCTGGGATGGAGCAGCGACTGAAAGAGATGTAGGTTTTTTAGCATAGATTTATGTCTTGCAATTTCAGTGTGGATTTATTGTGAGGATTCATAGTGTGGTTTCATTAATAAAATTTGCACCCTGGATTTATATCTAGAATTTATGCCTGGGATTTGTAGCTAGAATTAATTCTTGGAATTTATATCTAAAATTTATTTTATACCTTCGATTTATAGTTAGAATTAGTAATGTGTATATAAGATATTTATATGGGATTATAACAATGATTTTTAATGTAGATTAAAGTTGTGGTCTTGTATAGCGAAGTTATTGTATAAGTTAATGATGGGAATTAATATCGTAGATATATAAAATAAATTTGTATAGGGTTTACATAAGGTTAATTTATAGCGAGGATTTACAACGTGGATTTAAGTCGTAAATATATATCATGGATTTTTAGAGGGATTTATGTCATAGATTTATATTGTTATAGATTTATTTATAAAGTAGATTTATTGCAGGGAGTTTTTGCATGGATTTATACCAGGAATTTATATCGAATATTTATAGCCGGGATGTTTGTCCTTTATAATGCATCTTCAGGTCGTCTTCAAACTTTCAGTATTGATGAGTCTTTCACAAAGGAAACTTCTTGATTTTAGGCTGTGTAATTTTTAATTTGTCAGTTTTATTAAACAAACTGGTTTCCTTGAAATAACTGGAGAATGTGTCTTCTGATCGGTTTTAAACCTTAAACACTAGTGAATTTTACTTAGAGGAAAACATGGATTGATTTTGCTGTGTGTTGGCACTAATTTGTCAGGTGATAATTTGGGAGGGCCTCATCCGACTACCTTCAAAACTTCATCGCTGATAACTTGATAATGCATCGTCAGAGCAACTTCAAACTTCATGTTACTCTGTGTTTTGGGATATTGGTCTGTGTGAGATAACTAGAGTTTTTTTGTTTTTAAATTGGCTTTAAACTTTAAAAGTTAGTATTTCAGAGTGGAATGTTTGAGTTGGTTTTGGGCTGTGTATTTCCTAATATGCTGTGTTTATTGAAGAAACTGGGATGTTAGTTTGCATGTGATAACTTGTGAATGCCTCTTCTAGTTTGCAACATATCTTCATTGCTAGTATCTGACTGTATTGTGAACTTATGTCACAGTCTTCTTAATGCTTTAGCGTGCATTGTGGTACAGGGGGCTGGGGATATGCAGTATGGTGATATCTTTATCGTACCCTACCAATTAACAAATATCTTCTACTGTTAAATCATTCAGTACCAGGAAGGGGAAGATATTGGAAAAAAGACCAGAACTGGTAACAAATATGGAAGAACACGGTACTAGCAACTTTCCCAATGTTCCCAGAGAGAGAGAGAGTGCTAGTACTCAGGCTCCCTTACTATAATAGCTGTCTCACTGTAGGCAGCTGTCTCACTGTAGGCAGCTGTCTCACTGTAGGCAGCTGTCTCACTGTAGGCAGCTGTCTCACTGTAGGCAGCTGTCTCACTGTAGGCAGCTGTCTCACTGTAGGCAGCTCCTTCCCATAACCTCAACTTAATCTTTTTATAACTCCTTCTCTCCTAACGAAAAGGCCAAAGGGTACAGACTAAAGGTTACCTCATACAATGTATAATGGGTCAGTGACCTCTCTACAAGAAAAACGTATAATGAGATGACCTTACCTCCATATCAACATCTTATGAAGGTAGTCTCAGCGTGTATAAAAACAACATTAATGATACCGACGGTGCTTGCAATATTACACTGAAACTACACTTAGAATATCTCGACACTGTCTATATATCAGACAGCAGATTGTTACCTTCATTATCATTGTGGTGGTTAAAGAATCACCTGCATCATGCTCAGTGTTTTATCAGTCATTCTGTTTTTAACCAACACGGCATCAGAGGTGTTCATCTTCTATATTTACACTATAACAGTGGCACTTGTTGGCAGCGTCTTCCACTGTCTGCCCAGAATGCTCTGGACAGTCACAGAGTATATACACCAAGAGGTGTATATCTCTCAGTGGATATACCCAGAGATTTGGCTTTAATTCCTATTTTAGGGATTAAAGCATTCTTCACTTGTGGTGTACAGGTGAAATGCACTCTTAATTATCCTTGTGTAGTCGATGGGGTTTAACCTAACAGTGCTGTATGACCCATACGAGTTTAGCGAAAGTATTTCAATATTGTAATACGTAATTTAAATCCAACAAATTAGCAACTTCATTATAAATCTTGCGGTGACTGGCTGTTCTTCCAGTCTGGTTCACGACTGCTGCTGCTGACAACCCCTCTTGTTCCATGCACCCAACCTAGTCTAGTGCCCTCACTGTTCTTGAAAGTTTTCAACAGCTGTAATCTTTGTATCCAGACAGCACTGTTCTTGTAATCCTTGAGACAGCACTGTTATTGGTTCACTGACAGCTCTGACTTCTTGTTATCCACCTAGCAGCACTGTTTTGTGTTCCTTGAACAGCACTGTTCTTGTGTTCCTTGAGACAGCACTGTTCTTGTGTTCCTTGAGACAGACTGTTCTTGTGTTCCTTGAGACAGCACTGTTCTTGTGTTCCTTGAGACAGCACTGTTCTTGTGTTCCTTGAGACAGCACTGTTCTTGTGTTCCTTGAGACAGCACTGTTCTTGTGTTCCTTGAGACAGAACTGTTCTTGTGTTCCTTGAGACAGCACTGTTATTGTGTTCCTTGAGACAGCACTGTTCTTGTATTCCTTGAGACAGCACTGTTATTGTGTTCCTTGAGACAGCACTGTTCTTGTGTTCCTTGAGACAGAACTGTTCTTGTGTTCCTTGAGACAGAACTGTTCTTGTGTTCCTTGAGACAGCACTGTTCTTGTGTTCCTTGAGACAGCACTGTTCTTGTGTTCCTTGAGACAGCACTGTTTTGTGTTCCTTGAGACAGCACTGTTCTTGTGTTCCTTGAGACAGAACTGTTCTTGTGTTCCTTGAGACAGAACTGTTGTTCTTGAACACTGTTCGTCCTTGAGACAGAACTGTTCTTGTGTTCCTTGAGACAGCACTGTTCTTGTGTTCCTTGAGACAGCACTGTTCTTGTGTTCCTTGAGACAGCACTGTTCTTGTGTTCCTTGAGACAGCACTGTTCTTGTGTTCCTTGAGACAGAACTGTTCTTGTGTTCCTTGAGACAGACTGTTCTTGTGTTCCTTGAGACAGCACTGTTCTTGTGTTCCTTGAGACAGAACTGTTCTTGTGTTCCTTGAGACAGAACTGTTCTTGTGTTCCTTGAGACAGCACTGTTCTTGTGTTCCTTGAGACAGCACTGTTCTTGTGTTCCTTGAGACAGCACTGTTCTTGTGTTCCTTGAGACAGCACTGTTCTTGTGTTCCTTGAGACAGCACTGTTCTTGTGTTCCTTGAGACAGCACTGTTCTTGTGTTCCTTGAGACAGCACTGTTCTTGTGTTCCTTGAGACAGCACTGTTCTTGTGTTCCTTGAGACAGCACTGTTCTTGTGTTCCTTGAGACAGCACTGTTCTTGTGTTCCTTGAGACAGCACTGTTCTTGTGTTCCTTGAGACAGAACTGTTCTTGTGTTCCTTGAGACAGCACTGTTCTTGTGTTCCTTGAGACAGCACTGTTCTTGTGTTCCTTGAGACAGAACTGTTCTTGTGTTCCTTGAGACAGCACTGTTCTTGTGTTCCTTGAGACAGCACTGTTCTTGTGTTCCTTGAGACAGCACTGTTCTTGTGTTCCTTGAGACAGCACTGTTTTGTGTTCCTTGAGACAGCACTGTTCTTGTGTTCCTTGAGACAGCACTGTTCTTGTGTTCCTTGAGACAGCACTGTTATTGTGTTCCTTGAGACAGCACTGTTCTTGTGTTCCTTGAGACAGAACTGTTCTTGTGTTCCTTGAGACAGAACTGTTCTTGTGTTCCTTGAGACAGCACTGTTCTTGTGTTCCTTGAGACATCACTGTTCTTGTGTTCCTTGAGACAGCACTGTTCTTGTGTTCCTTGAGACAGCACTGTTCTTGTGTTCCTTGAGACAGAACTGTTCTTGTGTTCCTTGAGACAGAACTGTTCTTGTGTTCCTTGAGACAGCACTGTTCTTGTGTTCCTTGAGACAGAACTGTTCTTGTGTTCCTTGAGACAGCACTGTTCTTGTGTTCCTTGAGACAGCACTGTTCTTGTGTTCCTTGAGACAGCACTGTTCTTGTGTTCCTTGAGACAGCACTGTTATTGTGTTCCTTGAGACAGCACTGTTCTTGTGTTCCTTGAGACAGCACTGTTCTTGTGTTCCTTGAGACAGCACTGTTATTGTGTTCCTTGAGACAGCACTGTTCTTGTGTTCCTTGAGACAGCACTGTTCTTGTGTTCCTTGAGACAGCACTGTTCTTGTGTTCCTTGAGACAGCACTGTTCTTGTGTTCCTTGAGACAGCACTGTTCTTGTGTTCCTTGAGACAGCACTGTTCTCGTGTTCCTTGAGACAGCACTGTTCTTGTGTTCCTTGAGACAGCACTGTTATTGTGTTCCTTGAGACAGCACTGTTATTGTGTTCCTTGAGACAGGAACACAGGTGCCTCGTCTTCTGCAATACGGGGATAACTTTTTCGGATACTGCAGCGGCCAAAAATACGTGTAGCTATTATTATAACGTAAATCATCAATACAGGTAGACGCACTTCAGCTGTAGTATCAACCACACAGGAACAAGGGCATCATTTAAGGTCATACACTTGGGAATACACAACATTTTGAGATACTAAGGCACTTCATATGATGCCATTCTAACGGTAACCCAACTGGTCACAAATCAGCCAAATAGCAGTTTAGTCTGTGAGGGACTCAGTATGTATCAGACAAGGGGAATGTGTGTGTGTACTCACCTAGTTCTCACCTAGTTGTGGTTGCAGGGGTCGAGTCATAGCTCCTGGCCCCGCCTCTTCACTGGCCGCTACTGGGTCAATCTCCCTGCGCGATGAGCTTTATCATACCTATTCTTAAAGCTGTGTATGGAGCCTGCCTCCACTACATCACTTCCTAAACTATTCCACTTCCCGACCACTCTGTGACTGAAGAAATACTTCCTAACATCCCTGTGATTCATCTGAGTCTTCAACTTCCAACTGTGTCCCCTTGTTGCTGTGTCCCATCTCTGGAACATTCTGTCTCTGTCCACTTTGTCAATTCCTCTCAGTATCTTATATGTTGTTATCATGTCTCCCCTATCTCTCCTGTCCTCCAGTGTCGTCAGGTCGATTTCCCTTAACCTCTCCTCGTAGGACATACCCCTTAGCTCCGGGACTAGTCTTGTTGCAAACCTTTGCTCTTTATCGAGCTTCTTCACGTGCTTGGCTAGGTGTGGGTTCCAAACTGGTGCTGCATACTCCAGTATGGGCCTAACGTACACAGTGTACAGGGTCCTGAACGATTCCTTATTAAACTGTCGGAATGCTGTTCTTAGGTTTGCTAGGCGCCCATATGCTGCAGCAGTTATTTGGTTGATGTGCGCCTCAGGAGATGTACCTGGTGTTATACTCACCCTAAGGTCTTTTTTCTTGATTGAGGTTTGCAGTCTCTGGGCCCCTAGGCTGTACTCCGTCTGCGGTCTTCTTTGCCCTTCCCCAATCTTCATGACTTTGCACTTGGTGGGGTTGAACTCCAGGAGCCAATTGCTGGACCAGGCTTGCAGCCTGTCCAGATCCCTTTGTAGTTCTGCCTGGTCCTCGTCCGACTGAATTCTTCTCATCAACTTCACATCATCTGCAAACAGGGACACTTCGGAGTCTATTCCTTCCGTCATGTCGTTCACAAATACCAGAAACAGCACTGGTCCTAGGACTGACCCCTGTGGAACCCCGCTCGTCACCGGTGCCCACTCTGACACCTCACCACGTACCATGACTCGCTGCTGTCTTCCTGACAGGTATTCCCTGATCCATTGTAGTGCCTTCCCTGTTATACCTGCCTGGTCCTCCAGCTTCTGCACTAATCTCTTGTGTGGAACTGTGTCAAGCGCCTTCTTACAGTCCAAGAATATGCAATCTACCCACCCCTCTCTCTCTTGTCTTATTGTGTGTGTATGCGTGTGTGCGTTCGTGCGTGCGTGTGTGCGCGCGTGTTTGTGTGCGTTGTTTTTATAACTTTCCAGACCCTGTTGTTCCTCATCCTAAGTGTACAAGAATTGAACTTGCATAAGCCTCCTTATTCTGGGCCAACCAACCCTCAAGGGAAGTTCCTTGATGCCGTTGAGAGGCTCTTGATGCAAGGATTGTGACCTCTTCTCTCCTTCCATTGAATGTGATTGCCTCCCATTCCTCAGGCACTGTATAACACTTATGGAGGCACAACTTTCCCTAAATTTAGTAGCAATAATAATAATAATAATAATAATAATAATGTGACCAACTTATAACTGTCCCATTTACCTACATCATACTGATTTCGATTCGGAGCTGCAGCTAAATGCTTACCAGGTTGTATGGTCCCCAGGTCTCCGACCCTTCATGACCTGCTCACACTGCTAGTCTCAGCAACGACAACTCACCAGGTTGTATGGTCCCCAGGTCTCCGACCCTTCATGACCTGCTCACTCTGCTAGTCTCAGCACCGACAACTTACCAGGTTGTATGGTCCCCAGGTCTCCGACCCTTCATGACCTGCTCACGCTGCTAGTCTCAGCACCGACAACTCACCAGGTTGTATGGTCCCCAGGTCTCCGACCCTTCATGACCTGCTCACGCTGCTAGTCTCAGCACCGACAACTCACCAGGTGTAACTGGTACAATTATCTCTTGTTTGAACTTGGGGGATTATTAAGGAAATGGTGGCATTCTAAAATTTAGAAAGAGGATGAAACTCGTATCTCACATCACACTGTTGCTGCTGTGGTGCTGTGTTAGTGGTGTTGCTGCTGTGGTGGTGGTGCTGTTGTGGTGGTGTTGCTGCTGTGGTGCTGTGTTAGTGGTGCTGCTGCTGTGGTGGTGGTGCTGTGGTAGTGGTGCTGTTGTGGTGGTGGTGCTGTTAGTGGTGCTGCTGCTGTGGTGGTGGTGCTGTGGTAGTGGTGCTGTTGTGGTGGTGGTGCTGTGTTAGTGGTGCTGGTGATGTGGTAGTGGTGCTGCTGCTGTGGTGGTGATGCTGTTGGTGGTGCTGTGGTAGTGGTGCTGCTGCTGTGGTGGTGGTGCTGTGGTAGTGGTGCTGTTGTGGTGGTGGTGATGTGGTAGTGGGGCTGCTGCTGTGGTAGTGGTGCTGCTGCTTGGTGGTTGCTGTGGTGGTGCTGTGGTAGTGTGCTGTTGGTGTGTGTGTAGTGGTGTGCTGTTGGTGGTGGTGGTGTAGTGGTGCTGTTTGGTGTGGTGATGTGGGTGCTGCTGCTGTGGTTGGTGGAGTGGTGCTGCTGTGGTTGGCTGTGGTAGTGGTGCTAATGTGTGGTGGTGATGCTGTTGGTGGGTGCTTGTGGTGAGTAGGTGTGCTGCTGTGGTGGTGGTGCTTTGTGGTGCAGTGGTGCTCATGTGTGGTGGTGAGTGTGGGCTTAGTGGTGGCTGCTGCTGTGGTGGCTTTAGGGTGCTGCTGCTGTGGTGGTGATGCTGTTGGTGGTGGTGCTGTGGTAGTAGTGCTGCTGCTGTGGTGGTGGTGCTGTTGTGGCGGTGCTGTTGGTGGTGCAGTGGTAGTGGTGCTGCTGCTGTTCGTGACGTGCATAAAGTATTTGTTTTTCCCCTCTTCCTCTTCTGTGTCCCTCCTTACCCCCGTCTCCCCTTGGCCCTCTTCCTTCCCCTCCCTTCCTTCTCTTCTTCCATCCTCCTTCAGAAGCTCATATCCTCTCAGGAAGATTTTTCACTGCTGTTTTGTCTACACTCCTTATCTTGTACTTCCAGGTCTCTCTCTCTCCTTCGTCTCTCTCCCTCTCTTCTTCGTCTCTCTCCCTCTCGTTCCTACCTTTCACTGGCATTTTCTTGCTTGAAGGTGTTCACTCCTAGATGACACCACCACAACTCTCGGCCCCGGCACCACCACCACTCTCGGCCCCGGGACCACCATTCCCATGACTACCACCATAACCACCATCTCCGCTAGCTTCCTCTGTGTAACACCTGAAATTTCTCCAACCCACCACCAGCTGGCAGCAACACCCGAGTGGGTGGTTGCGGGGTGAAGGGGGTTGGGGTGAGGGTGAAGGTAATGGATCACCTTCACTCGCTATTTCTATTAATCATCTTCAGTTCGCTGGTGTAGCCGCTCTTTCAGCCACGATTTTGGGCAAGAGATGATTCATCCGTGTTGGGGATTGTTGGGGAAGTGTTTGTTACTGTTGGGGAATTGTTGGAAGTTGTTGGTGATGAGAGGATGGCTATTGATGTTGGTAGTTGTTGGTGTTGTGTTTGTGATTGTTGTTGTGCTAGTGTGTGATGTTGTATTGCGTTGGTTATTGCTAATGTTGTGTTTGTGTTGTGATGTGTCGTACTAGTGCTGTGCTGTGTTGTAGCAAAGTTGGTGCTGTGTTGAAGCAATGCTTGTGCTGTTTGAAACAATTCTACCGTTTTTTTTAATCTAGTGGTCCAGAATGTTGCGTGGAGGTTCTTTCGTAGATTGGGTAATGAACAGACGAGTTTGGGATGGTAACTTGGTATATTAGACTGGGTGGAATCTCAGAGTTCGCAGGCTTGGTTCTTCTATACACGGTGTCTGGCTCGTAACTGAGGCACTGCCCCGAGCAGGGTTCATAGCGTTCAAAGTATTGACCTTTGACATGGGTGACCTTTGACATTGGGCTAACGGTTGCATCGGTTGGTCACGTGAGCAGAAACGGTTATACCCTATGAACTCTCACTGATCTTACAGTGACAGCTCGGCTACGGTACGTATGTCGTCTCGACATAACTCTATACAAACTAAAGACAGCAGGCGTACGACTCTGAATCAACACCGAGTTTGTTCATTCCTTCAGTAGGAAAGTGATTATAAGTTAATCAAAACCGAGTTGTTCATTCCTTCAGTAGGAAAGTGATCATAAGTCGTGAGCTAAAGATAGAAAATTAGAAAATCCAGTTTAGAACTGAAGTTATTGACTGTGTGTTTTGTTATTAGATTTCCAGTATCTAGTAAGCTTTTTGTGTGTTCAAGTTCTCTCCGAGTTCTGAGAATTAACAGTATAGATTTGAGTGCACCAGATCTACCTTGTCTGTTAATCACTACCTTCTTGTAAATATATTTCCTCAGAATTCGTAGATCACATGAAGACAATTCGATCGATCGACATATATTAATTTTCTTTCTCTTTTATCATGATTTTCTAGAAATGAGCTCATTTAGTTAATTCTTATGTATCATGATATATCATATAGTAAAGTAGATTGTTTTCCGTCACGATAAGATCTATGTGAAGTATAAGATTCAACTGTTGTGTACTTTGATATTGTATAGAATCAGCTCAGAGTCGTACGCCTGTTGTCTTTAGTTTGTATAGAGGTATGTCGAGACAACATACGTACCGTAGCCGAGCTGTCACTGTAAGCTCAGTGAGAGTTCATAGGGTATAACCGTTTCTGCTCACGTGACCAACCGATGCAACCGTTAGCCCAATGTCAAAGGTCACCCATGTCAAAGGTCAATACTTTGAACGCTATGGAGCCCTGCTCGGGGCAGTGCCTCAGTTAGCACCCAGACTCAGTGCGCTGTTTGAATCAATTCTACCATTTTTTAATCTAGTGGTCCAGAATACTTCAGATTCAATTATGCTATGTCTAAAATATTAGATAGTGTTTTAAGTAAGTCTTCCAGTAATAAACAATTCAAAATATGTAAGTTTCTGATTTAATATCTTATTCTCTGAACCCAAGATATGTCGTAATAAATGACTGTCAATAAATAGAGGAATGGACGGGGACTCAAACCGTGGTAGTGATTGGTAGCAGATTCAGTACTGTACCACTGAGCTACGAGGCTTACAATAGGAAGGTTTCACAGACACCATTTTGTGATGTCAGAGGTCCCAAGCTGTGAGCCAGTTGTCCAATCGCACACTCCCAGAAATTTTCTCATACCCCTTCAAGCCAAGGGAGGGAATTGTTGTGTGAGTATATTGTGTCAGGTAGTGTGAGGCAGGTTGTGTGAGTGTATTGTGTCAGGTAATGTGGGGCAGGTTGTGTGAGTGTATTGTGTCAGGTAGTGTGAGGCAGGTTGTGCGAGTGTAGTGTGTCAGGTAGTATGGGGCAGGTTGTGCGAGTGTAGTGTGTCAGGTACTATGGGGCAGGTTGTCGAGTGTAGTGTGTCAGGTAGTGTGAGGCAGGTTGTGTGAGTGTATTGTGTCAGGTAGTGTGGGGCAGGTTGTGTGAGTGTATTGTGTCAGGTAGTGTGAGGCAGGTTGTGCGAGTATATTGTATCAGATAGTGTGAGGCAGGTTGTGTGAGTGTATTGTGTCAGGTAGTATGGGGCAGGTTGTGTGAGTGTAGTGTGTCAGGCAGTATGAGGCAGGTTGTGCGAGTGTATTGTGTCAGGTAGTATGAGGCAGGTTGTGCTAGTGTATTGTGTCAGGTAGTGTGGGGCAGGTTGTGTGAGTGCAGTGTCAGGTAGTATGAGGCAGGTTGTGCGAGTATATTGTATCAGATAGTGTGAGGCAGGTTGTGCGAGTGTATTGTGTCAGGTAGTGTGGGGCAGGTTGTGTGAGTGCAGTGTCAGGTAGTATGAGGCAGGTTGTGCGAGTATATTGTATCAGATAGTGTGAGGCAGGTTGTGTGAGTGTATTGTGTCAGGTAGTGTGGGGCAGGTTGTGTGAGTGTATTGTGTCAGGTAGTGTGAGGCAGGTTGTGCGAGTGTATTGTGTCAGGTAGTATGAGGCAGGTTGTGCTAGTGTATTGTGTCAGGTAGTGTGGGGCAGGTTGTGTGAGTGTATTGTGTCAGGTAGTGTGAGGCAGGTTGTGCGAGTGTATTGTGTCAGGTAGTGTGGGGCAGGTTGTGTGAGTGTATTGTGTCAGGTAGTGTGGGGCAGGTTGTGTGAGTGTATTGTGTCAGGTAGTGTGAGGCAGGTTGTGTGAGTGTATTGTGTCAGGTAGTGTGGGGCAGGTTGTGTGAGTGTAGTGTGTCAGGTAGTATGTGGCAGGCTGTGCGAGTGTATTGTATCAGATAGTGTGAGGCAGGTTGTGTGAGTGTATTGTGTCAGGTAGTGTGGGGCAGGTTGTGTGAGTGTACTGTGTCAGGTAGTGTGGGGCAGGTTGTGCGAGTGTATTGTGTCAGGTAGTGTGAGGCAGGTTGTGTGAGTGTATTGTGTCAGGTAGTGTGGGGCAGGTTGTGTGAGTGTATTGTGTCAGGTAGTGTGAGGCAGGTTGTGCGAGTGTATTGTATCAGATAGTGTGAGGCAGGTTGTGTGAGTGTATTGTGTCAGGTAGTATGAGGCAGGTTGTGTGAGTGTATTGTATCAGATAATGTGAGGCAGGTTGTGTGAGTGTATTGTGTCAGGTAGTATGGGGCAGGTTGTGCGAGTGTATTGAGTCAGGTAGTATGAGGCAGGTTGTGTGAGTGTATTGTATCAGTGTGAGGCAGGTTGTGTGAGTGCATTGTGTCAGGTAGTATGAGGCAGGTTGTGCGAGTGTATTGTATCAGATAGTGTAGGCAGGTTGTGTGAGTGTATTGTGTCAGGTAGTATGAGGCAGGTTGTGTGAGTGTATTGTATCAGATAGTGTGAGGCAGGTTGTGAGTGTATTGTGTCAGGTAGTATGAGGCAGGTTGTGTGAGTGTATTGTGTCAAGTAGTATGAGGCAGGTTGTGTGAGTGTATTGTATCAGATAGTGTGAGGCAGGTTGTGTGAGTGTATTGTGTCAGGTAGTATGAGGCAGGTTGTGCGAGTGTATTGTATCAGATAGTGTGAGGCAGGTTGTGCGAGTGTATTGTGTCAGGTAGTATGAGGCAGGTTGTGTGAGTGTATTGTATCAGATATTATGAGAAAGGTTGTGTGAGTGTATTGTGTCAGGTAGTATGAGGCAGGTTGTGTGAGTGTATTGTGTCAGGTAGTATGTGGCAGGTTGTGTGAGTGTATTGTATCAGATAATGTGAGGCAGGTTGTGTGAGTGTATTGTATCAGATAGTATGAGGCAGGTTGTGCGAGTGCATTGTATCAGATAGTGTGAGGCAGGTTGTGTGAGTGTATTGTGTCAGGTAGTATGTGGCAGGTTGTGTGAGTGTATTGTGTCAGGTAGTGTGAGGCAGGTTGTGTGAGTGTATTGTGTCAGGTAGTATGTGGCAGGTTGTGCGAGTGTATTGTGTCAGGTAGTGTGAGGCAGGTTGTGTGAGTGTATTGTGTCAGGTAGTATGAGGCAGGTTGTGTGAGTGTATTGTGTCAGGTAGTATGAGGCAGGTTGTGTGAGTGTATTGTGTCAGAAGTGTAAGGCAGGTTGTGTGAGTGTATTGTGTCAGAAGTGTAAGGCAGGTTGTACTCACCTATTTGTACTCACCTATTTGTGGTTGCAGGGGTCGATTCATAGCTCCTGGCTATTGTGTATTGGCGAGTGTATTGTGTCAGGTAGTATGAGGCAGGTTGTGCGAATGTTAGGTGTCAGTGTGAGGCAGTGTGAAGCTCTTCCTTCTCCCGGAGTTGAGATGTTCGCAAATATTGATCTTTCCTTGACGATGTCACGTCGTATTAGCTAATGCCTCTCACCAGCTCCACTTTCAGTGTTCACTTCACTGCTAATTATAAGAGACAACTGCTGTTAACTGTGTTAGTCCTTACTAACCAGTGCCGCCGTAGTGTCCTGAAGCAGTGAATAAGGCAGTGTCCTGAAGCAGTGAAGAAGGCAGTGTCCTGAAGCAGTGAAGAAGGCAGTGTCCTGAAGCAGTGAAGAAGGCAGTGTCCTGAAGCAGTGAAGAAGGCAGTGTCCTGAAGCAGTGAAGAAGGCAGTGTCCTGAAGCAGTGAAGAAGGCAGTGTGCTGAAGCAGTGAACAAGGCAGTGTGCTGAAGCAGTGAACAAGGCAGTGTTTTGAAGCAGTGAAGAAGGCAGTGTCCTGAAGCAGTGAAGAAGACAGTGTCCTGAAGCAGTGAAGAAGGCAGTGTCCTGAAGCAGTGAAGAAGGCAGTGTCCTGAAGCAGTGAAGAAGGCAGTGTCCTGAAGCAGTGAAGAAGGCAGTGTCCTGAAGCAGTGAAGAAGGCAGTGTCCTGAAGCAGTGAAGAAGGCAGTGTCCTGAAGCAGTGAAGAAGGCAGTGTCCTGAAGCAGTGAACAAGGCAGTGTCCTGAAGCAGTGAACAAGGCAGTGTCCTGAAGCAGTGAACAAGGCAGTGTCCTGAAGCAATGAACAAGGCAGTGTCCTGAAGCAGTGAACAATGCAGTGTGCTGAAGCAGTGAACAAGGCAGTGAGCTGAAGCAGTGAACAAGGCAGTGTCCTGAAGCAGTGAAGAAGGCAGTGTCCTGAAACAGTGAAGAAGGCAGTGTCCTGAAGCAGTGAACAAGGCAGTGTCCTGAAGCAGTGAACAAGGCAGTGTCCTGAAGCAATGAGCAAGTCAGTGTCCTGAAGCAGTGAACAAAACAGTGTGCTGAAGCAGTGAAGAAGGCAGTGTCCTGAAGCAGTGAAGAAGGCAGTGTCCTGAAGCAGTGAAGAAGGCAGTGTCCTGGAGCAGTGAACAATGCAGTGTCCTGAAGCAGTGAACAAAGCAGTGTCCTGAAGCAGTGAACAAGGCAGTGGAGGTTGACTGGGCTTGCAGCCTGTCCACCTCCTTGTAATCGTACCTGATCCTCGTCCGCTTTATTCTTCTCATTAGTTTCACATCATCGGCGAACAGGGACACCTCTGAATCTATTCCATACATCATATCATTCTCATATACAAGAAACAGCACGGACCTAGGACTGACTCTTGTGGAACCCCACACGACACATGGGCCCACTCTGACACCTCATCACGTACCAATTATCGTTGTTTCCTTCCTGTCATGTCAGGTATTTCCTGATCCATTGCAGTGCTTTCCCTACTATTCCTGCCTGCTCCTCTAGCTTTTGAACCAGTCTCTTTTGTGGTACTGTGTCGAAAGCCTTATTGCAGTCCAAAGAGATGCAATCTGCTCATCCCTCTCTCTCTCCTGTCTTCTGTTAAATTGTCGTATAACTCAAGTAGATTTGTGACACGGGATTTCCCATCCCTGAAGCCGTGCTGATTGTCATGTATGAACCCAATCCTTTCTATGTGCTACACCACTCTTCTGATAATCTTCTTCAGGACTTAACATATTATACATCTCAGTGACACAGGTCTGTAGTTTAGTGCTTCGTGTCTGTCTCCTTTCTTAAAAATTGGAACCACATTTGCTGTCTTTCACACCTTCGGCAGTTGTCCTGTTTTGGTAGATTTATTGAAGATTGCAGCTAGCGGCACACACAGGTCTTCTGCTTCCTCTCTCAGGACCCATGGAGAGATATTATCTGGGCCCACCCCCTTCGAGGTATCTAGTTCACTTAGCAGTTTCTTCACCTCCTTGGTTATGTGCAGTGTGTCCAGCACTTGCTGGTGCACCCTACCGCCTCGGTTTGCTGGAAGCATTTGTCTCTACTGTAAATATTTCTCTAAATATTGTGTTAAGTTCTTCACATATTTCCTGGTCACTCTCTGTGAGCTCCCTCCTTCCTTCCTCAACCTGATACAACCAGGTGTGTGCGACCAGGTGTGTAAAACCAAGTGTGTGCAACCAGGTGTGTACGACCAGGTGTGTGCAACCAGGTGTGTGCGACCAGGTGTGTGCGACCAGGTGCATACAACCACTTCTGTGTGCCTCACCGTCACCCCCCCTCCCCCCCCCTCGTTATCCTTCTCATACATCAATTTCCACCAAGAAAAATGTTATCAAAACTTGAAACGCTGAAAAGGATTGACATTTTTTTCCCCTCAAAGAGCTTCTCGTACCCCCTACTTGTCCTCCCTTCCCTTCCCCTCTCTCCCTCCTTCCCCTCACCTTCCTCTCTCTCCCTCCTTCCCCCCTTCCCCCACCTTCCTCTCTCCCTCCTTCCCCCACCTTCCTCTCTCTCCCTCCTTCCCCTCACCTTCCTCTCTCTCCTTCCCCTCACCTTCCCTCTCTCCCTCCTTCCCCTCACCTTCCTCTCTCCCTCCTTCCCCTCACCTTCCTCTCTCTCCCTCCTTCCCCTCACCTTCCTCTCTCTCCTCCTTCCCCTCACCTTCCTCTCTCTCCCTCCTTCCCCTCACCTTCCTCTCTCCCTCCTTCCCCTCACCTTCCTCTCTCCCTCCTTCCCTCACCTTCCTTCTCCTCCTTCCCCCACCTTCCTCTCTCTCCCTCCTTCCCTCACCTTCCTCTCTCCCTCCTTCCCCTCACCTTCCTCTCTCTCCCTCCTTCCCCTCACCTTCCTCTCCCTACTTCCCTCACCTTCCTCTCTCTCCCTCCTTCCCCTCACCTCCTCCTCCTCTCCCTCTTCCTCTCTCCTCCTTCCCCTCACCTTCCTCTCTCTCCCTTCCTCTCCCCTCTCTCCCTCCTTCCCTCCCCTTCCTCTCTCTCCCTCCTTCCCCTCACCTCTCCCTCCTCTCTCCCTTCCTTCTCCCTCACTTCCTCTCTCCCTCCTTCCCCTCACCTTCCTCTCCTCCTCCTTCCCCCCACCTTTCCTCCTCTCTCCCTCCCTTCCCCTCACTCTTCCTCTCTCTCCCTCCTTCCCCTCACCTTCCTCTCTCTCCATCCTTCCCCTCACCTTTCTCTCTCTCCCTCCTTCCCCTCACCTTCTCTCTCCTCACTTTTCTCCTCTGCACCTTTCTCCTCCCTCACTTCCTCCTCCCTCCTTCTCTCCCTGCACTTCTCTCCTCCTCTCTACTTGCCTCCCTCCCTGCACTGTTTCCTCCCTGCACTGTTCTCCCTCCCTCACTGTTCTTCCTCCCTGCACTGTTCTCCCTGCACTGTTCTTCCTCCCTGCACTGTTCTCCCTCCCTGCACTGTTCTCCCTCCCTACACTGTTCTCCCTCCCTGCACTGTTCTCTCTCCCTGCACTGTTTCTCCTTGCACTGTTCTCCCTCCCTGCACTGTTCTCCCTCCCTGCACTGTGCTTCCACCCTGCACTGTTCTCCCTCCCTGCACTGTTCTTCCTCCTTGCACTGTTTCTCTCCTTGCACTGCTCTCCCTCCCTGCACTGTTCTCCCTCCCTGCACTGTGCTTCCACCCTGCACTGTTCTCCCTCCCTGCACTGTTCTTCCTCCTTGCACTGTTTCTCTCCTTGCACTGTTCTCCCTCCCTGCACTGTTCTCCCTCCCTGCACTGTGCTTCCACCCTGCACTGTTCTCCCTCCCTGCACTGTTCTTCCTCCTTGCACTGTTTCTCCCCTTGCACTGTTCTCCTCCCTGCACTGTTCTCCCCCCCTGCACTGTGCTTCCCTCCTGCACTGTTCTCCCTCCCTGCACTGTTCTTCCTCCTGCACTGTTTCTCCCTTGCACTGTTCTCCCTCCCTCCACTGTTCTTCCACCTGCACTGTTCTCCCTCCCAGCACTGTTCTTCCTCCTGCACTGTTTCTCCTTGCACTGTTCTCCCTCCCTGCACTGTTTTTCCCTCCTCCACTGTTCTTCCACCCTGCACTGTTCTCCCTCCCTCCACTGTTCTTCCACCCTGCACTGTTCTCCCTCCCAGCACTGTTCTTCCTCCTTGCACTGTTTCTCTCCTTGCACTGTTCT
Organism: Cherax destructor; assembly: GCA_009830355.1. Lineage (NCBI taxonomy): Eukaryota > Metazoa > Arthropoda > Malacostraca > Decapoda > Parastacidae > Cherax > Cherax destructor. The sequence goes on along the minus strand of WNWK01010425.1, from coordinate 2,234 downwards.
CCCTCCCTGCACTGTTCTCCCTCCCTCCACTGTTCTTCCACCCTGCACTGTTCTCCCTCCCTCCACTGTTCTTCCACCCTGCACTGTTCTCCCTCCCTGCACTGTTCTCCCTCCCTGCACTGTTCTCTCTCCCTGCACTGTTTCTCCTTGCACTGTTCTCCCTCCCTGCACTGTGCTTCCACCCTGCACTGTTCTCCCTCCCTGCACTGTTCTTCCACCCTGCACTGTTCTCCCTCCCTGCACTGTTTCTCCTTGCACTGTTCTCCCTCCCTGCACTGTTCTTCCACCCTGCACTGTTCTCCCTCCCTACACTGTTCTTCCTCCTTGCACTGTTTCTCTCCTTGCACTGCTCTCCCACCCTGCACTGCTCTCCCTCCCAGCACTGCTCTCCCACGCTGACACTATCACTCCTCCCTGTCTCTTCCCTCTCTCAACTCCCCTCACTCCTCCCCCTCTCATTTCCTCCCCTTCTTCACCTGTCTGCTCCCATCCTCTTCCTCTTTTTCATGTCTGATACTTTCATTCACTCCTGCTTGACACAGTACAGTGAGCGGTCAGGTACCACAGGTGACAGTCTACCAGTTACAGGTGAGGCAGGTCAGGGTCAGGTGACGGTCAGGACTACAGGTGAGCAGGCAGCGTACAGGTGGGTCGGTACACAGTAACAGGTGAGGCTGGTCAGCGACACAGTACACAGGTGAGGCAGGTCAGATGACACAGTACACGGGTGAGGCAGGTCAGGTGACATAGTATACAGGTGAGGCAGGTCAGGCGACACAGTACACAGGTGAGGCAGGTCAGGTGACACAGTACACGGGTGAGGCAGGTCAGGTGACACAGTATACAGGTGAGGCAGGTCAGGTGACACAGTACACAGGTGAGGCAGGTCAGGCGACACAGTACACAGGTGAGGCAGGTCAGGTGACACAGTACACGGTGAGGCAGGCCAGGTGACACAGTATACAGGTGAGGCAGGTCAGGCGACACAGTACACAGGTGAGGTAGGTCAGGTGACACAGTACACGGGTGAGGCAGGTCAGGTGACACAGTGCACGGGTGAGGCAGGTCAGGTGACACAGTATACAGGTGAGGCAGGTCAGGCGACACAGTACACAGGTGAGGCTGGTCAAGCGACACAGTACACAGGTGAGGCAGGTCAAATGACACAGTACACGGGTGAGGCAGGTCAGGTGACAGTATACAGGTGAGGCAGGTCAGGCGACACAGTACGCAGGTGAGGCAGATCAGATGACACAGTACACGGGTGAGGCAGGTCAGGTGACATAGTATACAGGTGAGGCAAGTCAGGCGACACAGTACACATGTGAGGCAGGTCAGGTGACACAATACACGGGTGAGGCAGGTCAGGTGACACAGTACACATGTGAGGCAGGTCAAAGTTGTTGTATATAACAGTTTGGTTAATATATCCACTTAAACATTGATGGCCTCGTTTTAACACACTCGTTAAACACAACATTTAACATTCACCTGTGAGGAAAAGTAAACGTTGAAAATCTTTAATGAGAATACGGAGATGATGAACATTGTTAGTAATGATGAACAGAAGTGTGTAGATAGGAGGAAGAAGTGAAACTATGAAAAGACAATTTGGAGTAGACAGGTTAAGAGAGAGGTGTAGTGATGGAGGAAGAGAGAGGGGGTAAGGATGGAGAGGAAGAGAGGAGGGTGAGAAGATGATGGAGGAGTGTAAGAAGCAGGATGATGGAGGTGGTAAGTGATGGAGGGAAGAGAGGAGGGTGGTAAGTGATGGAGGGAAGAGAGGAGGGTGGTAAGTGATGGAGGGAAGTTGTAAGAAGCAGCAACAAGATGTCAGCAGTGATTTCACCTTCACTAATTGCTCATTTATGTGTGAGCTCAGCGGTGCTTGTTGCAGAGCTGCTGACGAGGCCTGTCAGTGGTAGTGGTGGTGGGTGATTGTTAGTGGTGGTAGTGATTGTTAGTGGTGGTAGTGATTGTTAGTGCTGGTAGTGATTGTTAGTGCTTGTAGGTGATTGTTAGTGCTGGTAGTGATTGTTAGTGCTGGTAGTGATTGTTAGTGCTGGTAGTGATTGTTAGTGCTGGTAGTGATTGTTAGTGCTGGTAGTGATTGTTAGTGTTGGTAGTGATTGTTAGTGGTGGTAGTGATTGTTAGTGCTGGTAGTGATTGTTAGTGGTGGTAGTGATTGTTAGTGCTGGTAGTGATTGTTAGTGGTGGTAGTGATTGTTAGTGC
>WNWK01010424.1:5000-70226 GCA_009830355.1 Cherax destructor | reverse complement strand
GAGAAAAAGGGAGGGGGGAGTCGCTAGGCTACACAACTCTTCTGAAGATTTTAAGTCACTAAATATTGTGAGGGTTACTCCTGTCTGCTGGCACTAAAAGTTAGGGAGAGAGTGATGGTATAGCATACAACCAGCAGGGCGAGACACTCACACTTTAAACACCAACCAAAATTGCTGCCACACATAGGCAAGTGACGTCGTCTGCACAACAATGGAGGCTCCTGGTGGTGGCTGCTATGATCTTCACTTTGTAACTCCCTCCGTAGATTTTATTATGCATAAAAAAACTTGGTATTCACTCTTTTTTTCTTTAGTATTATGGTCATAACAAATCTGGTGATATTAACTGTAGCCACAACAACAGCTGCTGGGGATAAGACTAATATGTTCTTTCTTTCAATATTTACTTTATTACTCGTTTATGACTTTATCACTAAAACTGCTGCTATAACCGATCAGATATTTGCATTTATTTTTATTTAAGGTCCCAACCTTGACCTATTAACTATGATTTGATTATTTGTGTCAACACTGCCGGGCAGCCTGAAACAGCTGATTGCTACCCTCCCTCACACACCTTCCAGTAAAATCACCCGCATTCAAATTTATATTGAAAATTTTTGGAACTTATCACATTATTCACACTCTAGAAAGCTGCTACACTCTTGTAGGTATGTACTCTGATTCAATCACGTACGATAACTGCTAATTATAACGTAGGACAGCTGCTAGACGCTAAATCCTGGGAGCACTATTAACGATAGTGCTTCACGTGTGTGTGTGTGTGTGTGTGAGTATTTATTTATTTATAGATGTAAATACAAAACAATCACTGTGAAAAAGTAGTGGAAGTCCCAGCGATTTCTTGATTTCTCACAATATTACGGAACTGTAAATATAACAGAATATGAGAAGGCTTAAATTCGTCCTAAATTTTATTATTTATAAATTAATCTAACTTGTATACTTCTATATCAATATTTATATTAAAATGAAAACTATTTATTTCTCTCAACCATAGACCTGCTTAATACAACTTTCTAGGCCTTTTGAAAATCAATTTGATGGTTAAAATCTCTCACAAGAATAAACAGAGCATTAGAGTCTTATCCAGTTCTAAAGTTATATTTATGAAATTGTAGTTTAGTTCAAGACTTTTCCCAGTTTGATCGTAATAATCTTCATGATGTGAAGAATAATAGTGCACTTAACACTTATTTGTCGCTTCCTCTATATTTTTATTTTAAAATCATAGTTTTCCTTAATAATTACATTTTTTACTGGTCATGGACCAGGCCGCGAGGACTGGTCATGGACCGGGCCGCGAGGACTGGTCATGGACCGGCGCAATGAGGACCGGCCGCGAGGACTGGTCATGCCCGACCGGGCCGCGAGGACTGGTCATGGACCGGCCGCGAGGACTGGTCATGGACCGGCCGCGAGGACTGGTCATGGACCGGCCGCGAGGACTGGTCATGGACCGGCCGCGAGGACTGGTCATGGACCGGGCCGCGAGGACTGGTCATGGACCGGCCGCGAGGACTGGTCATGGACCGGGCCGCGAGGACTGGTCATGGACCGGGCCGCGAGGACTGGTCATGGACCGGGCCGCGAGGACTGGTCATGGACCGGGCCGCGAGGACTGGTCATGGACCGGGCCGCGAGGACTGGTCATGGACCGAGCCGCGAGGACTGGTCATGGACCAGGCCGCGAGGACTGGTCATGGACCGGGCCGCGAGGACTGGTCATGCGACCGGGCTGCCGGAGGACTGGTCATGGACCAGGCGCAGCTGGTCTGACGGACTGGTCATGGACCGGCCGCAGGACTGTCGGACGGCCGAGCTGGTCATGGACCGGGCCGCGAGGACTGGTCATGGACCGGGCCGCGAGGACTGGTCATGGACCGAGTGTCGTGTCAGTATCATATATACACTTGTTTAGTGTATCTTTATAAAGCTGGTCCCTTTGCGTGTGACGTCACGGTACCCGCTGACGTCAGAGGCTCAGCGCATGTGCACAGCCTATCATAGGCAGACTGGCTGACTAACGTTAGACCTACAGGCGAGACAGACGGTGTGCTGGACTCTCCTTGACTCACTGTAAATATACCGTAACCATCCAACAAGGAGTATCTTTGACCTCCTATATATCTCTCCCAAGACCCACACGACACGAGCCGCGAGGACTGGTCATGGACCGGGCCGCGAGGACTGGTCATGGACCGGGCCGCGAGGACTGGTCATGGACCGGGCCGCGAGGACTGGTCATGGACCGGGCCGCGAGGACTGGTCATGGACCGGGCCGTGAGAACTGTTCATGGACCGGGTCGCAAGGACTGATCATGGACCGGGTCGCAAGGACTGGTCATGGACCGGGTCGCAAGGACTGATCATGGACCGGGTCGCAAGGACTGATCATGGACCGGGTCGCAAGGACTGGTCATGGACCGGGTCGCAAGGACTGGTCATGGACCGGGTCGCAAGGACTGGTCATGGACCGGGCCGTGAGAACTGGTCATGGACCGGGCCGCGAGGACTGGTCATGGACCGGGTCGCGAGGACTGATCATGGACCGGGTCGCAAGGACTGATCATGGACCGGGTCGCAAGGACTGATCATGGACCGGGTCGCAAGGACTGGTCATGGACCGGGTCGCAAGGACTGATCATGGACCGGGTCGCAAGGACTGATCATGGACCGGGTCACAAGGACTGGTCATGGACCGGGTCGCAAGGACTGGTCATGGACCGGGTCGCAAGGACTGGTCATGGACCGGGCCGCGAGGACTGGTCATGGACCGGGCCGCGAGGACTGGTCATGGACCGGGCCGCGAGGACGTTGGCCCCCTGAATACTCTCCAGGTATTTATTAGGTAAACCGATGACAAGAATGAAAATGATTTAATGTAGGTTCGTCTTGGATCGTACAAGAATATAAAGCAATGGTCGCCTATTTTCGCACAGATTTCCAAGATTGTTACAGTGAGAGGATATCTCTATGAATATAAGAATGGGAAACAATGTTTGGTTGTAAGAATAGAGAGGAATACGAGGCTGCAAGTGGAGAAAACATAACAGAGGGACAATAAATTGTCGCAAAAGATTACCTTTGAGCCGTGTCATGAAAGAGGGATCTTTGAATCCAAGGAAATGGAACAGAAATTTGCAGAAGCAGGGAGAAGTAAATTGAAATTTAAACATTCTAAATTACATAATGCTACGTGGGTGGTATTATATATCTTTCACATTCACCCGAGAATAACAAACAATAATTGTGGTTGGTAGTAATTAACCACTTTCATGACTGTGATTAATAAACGTAATAATAAATAACATAAGAATGAATAAAAGGTCGAAATAAAAGATGTCGACAAAGACAATAAAGCTGAGGCAAGACAACCAGTCAAGACACCAGACAACCAGTCGAGACACCAGACAACCAGTCGAGACACCAGACAACCAGTCAAGACACCAGACAACCAGTCAAGACACCAGACAACCAGTCGAGACACCAGACAACCAGTCAAGACACCAGACAACCAGTCAAGACACCAGACAACCAGTCAAGACACCAGACAACCAGTCAAGACACCAGACAACCAGTCAAGACACCAGACAACCAGTCGAGACACCAGACAACCAGTCAAGACACCAGACAACCAGTCAAGACACCAGACAACCAGTCAAGACACCAGACAACCAGTCAAGACACCAGACAACCAGTCGAGACACCAGACAACCAGTCAAGACACCAGACAACCAGTCAAGACACCAGACAACCAGTCAAGACACCAGACAACCAGTCGAGACACCAGACAACCAGTCAAGACACCAGCCAATCAGTCAAGACACCAGACAACCAGTCGAGACACCAGATAACCAGTCAAGACACCAGACAACCAGTCAAGATAACAGACAACCAGTCAAGACACCAGACAACCAGTCAAGACACCAGACAACCAGTCAAGACACCAGACAACCAGTCAAGACACCAGACAACCTGTCAAGACACCAGCCAACCAGTCGAGACACCAGACAACCAGTCAAGACACCAGACAACCAGTCAAGACACCAGACAACCAGTCAAGACACCAGACAACCAGTCAAGACACCAGACAACCAGTCAAGACAACAGACAACCAGTCAAGACACCAGACAACCAGTCAAGACACCAGACAACCAGTCAAGACACCAGACAACCAGTCAAGACACCAGACAACCTGTCAAGACACCAGCCAACCAGTCGAGACACCAGACAACCAGTCAAGACACCAGACAACCAGTCGAGACACCAGACAACCAGTCAAGACACCAGACAACCAGTCAAGACACCAGACAACCAGTCAAGACACCAGACAACCAGTCAAGACACCAGACAACCAGTCAAGACACCAGACAACCAGTCAAGACACCAGACAACCAGTCAAGACACCAGACAACCAGTCAAGACACCAGACAACCAGTCAAGACACCAGACAACCAGTCAAGACACCAGACAACCAGTCAAGACACCAGACAACCAGTCAAGACACCAGACAACCAGTCAAGACACCAGACAACCAGTCAAGACCAGACATACAAGTTAGAGGGGTGTCAGTCTACCTTGATGACCCGTGAAGGCTGGGTGGAGGGAATACGTGGTAGTGGACCTGGTTACCCCACATCTGACAGAGACATTCTTCAAAAAATAGATCGTAGCGTCAAGTTATAGAGTGTACGTAACCACTACTTCCAGTCTTTAGCAGGAATCGTGTCAAATGTTTCATCGCTTTCTAGGAAGTTACAGTGTTCTTATCTTTCTATCTAACTTAAATAATGGGAGAAAACTTTCATATTCGTTGTTTAGTGTTGTATCTAAACTTCTTCATTTGTTGTGCGTTTATTTTTCTTAATTGTTTCTCTGTATATGATCTTATGGTAAAACAATTATGTTCTTGTTCTGGAAATTCCTCCTTAATACAGAAATTAGCAACACATAGGAGACTGAAATTTGTGACAACGTTTCGGTCCGCCTTGGACCATTAGTCAATTATACAAGTTTAACCGAAACGTCGTGACAAGTTTGTCTGCTAAGTGTGTATAGTTCTGGCCTCAGTATTGTGCCTTTTATTCAATACCTCCTCAATCCTTCTCTTTAATTTTATGGATAACTATTGGTCATCAACTTTTAGTAATTTTCCTTTCATCTTTACTATTACTCCTCTTTTAGCACATCACATAAAACTCATGCTACTTACAGTTCATTTCTATAGTGATGGTGGTGATGACGGGGATGGTATGGTTGCTGTTGGATGCCCTACACACAAGGGTAGTGTGGAGGTGCCCTCGAGTCAGTCTCTTTAGAGTGAGTGTATTGGTAACTGTGCTGGGACGTGGAGACTCGTATGTACCATCAATCATCTCTCCCTTCATCCACCACGTGACTCGGGGAGCAGGTTTACCTGTGCCAAAATAAAATGAAATGAAACTAAGTTTAGCAGCAGACTTACGACGTTCCACACACACACACACACACACACACACACACACACACACACACACACACACACACACAAACACACACACACAAACGCTGCTGTACTCCCTGCATACAGTGTTTCTGGACCATAAGTTAGAAAGTGAGGTGAGGCCCAAAATTACTTACAATAATTCGAAAGTAACTGTTTGGCTAAGAGGAGCAGCCAAGCTAGTGCCTCAGGCATCTGATCCTGCAGATGTGTGTTCTAAATACTGTTAATATCAATAAGACAAAGTTGTGTGAATAACTAATAGTCTTAGTGCAGTGATGAGTTTGTCACGTGAATCTTCAAGAAAAGAAAATAGTATATATAGAGATCAGTCTTAGGCAATGACTGTTGACAGAAGTAGGTTATGAGTACGGTAAATATCAAAAGGTTACGACCACAAACAAGGAAATAAGTGCAAATATCCGAGAGGTGTAATAAAAAGGAAATAATAATATAATATATATATATATATATATATATATATATATATATATATATATATATATATATATATATATATATATATATATATAAAACTTGCTGGGTCATTATGCGCTTTGAAGAAGAAGGATGGGGAATCAGACCCATTGCTGTTGGTAACACCCTTCGCCGTCTAGTTGCCAAAGCAGCAGTAAGAAACATTCGCCTAGAAGCTGCCAGTTTACTCCAGCCACACCAACTGGGCTTTGGGGTCTCTCAAGGCAGTGAAGCCGCAGCTCATGCGGCAAGGGCCTACATCAGGGACCTATCAGAAGACAAGGCTGTAGTCAAACTTGACTTTAGAAATGCCTTTAATATGGTGAAGAGAGATGTGGTCTTGCCAGCCGTTCGGGATCGGTTCCCCAGTCTCCCTTCATTTCAGCTGGCTACAGCAAACCCTCGACTCTTTTGTTTGGGGAACATGAAATTCCCTCATCTGAGAGTGTTCAGCAGGGTGATCCACTCGCTCCACTTCTCTTCTGTTTGGCAGTAAGACAACTAACTTCCAGCCAACGCAGCGAGCTCAACATCTGGTACCTGGATGATGGCACTCTGGCGGGTACTGAGGAGTCCCTGTTAGAGGACCTACAACGGGTGAAGACACAGGGAGAAGCCTTAGGACTCGTCCTCAATCCCTCAAAGTGTGAAATCATCTGGGTCACCAGGCCATCGACACGGTCCTTGAGGACCGTGTCGATGGCCTGGTGAATAAGTGATCTTGATGCCCATGATGCCCTGTATCTCCTCACAAGGTGTCTTACTATGCCAAGACTCACTTACTTCTTGAGGTGCGCACCCTCTTTTGACAACCCAACACTTAACGAGTATGACGCACACCTGAGATCAACCTTTAAGAAGGCACTGAATCTGTCACTAGATGATCGGCAATGGAAGCAGGCAACCCTGCTAGTGCGACTAGGAGGTATAGGGGTGCGCAAAGCAACGCAGGTAGCTTTACCTGCATTTCTGTCATCGTGTTTGGCCTCCTGTGGATTACTCACGAAGATTGTCCCCGAACGCTTGAGAGGTGTGGTGGGAGCTCAGGACCCCAGGTTCATTGAAGCAGCCGAGCGATGGGACATCCTGGCAGACTCCTCCAGTAGACCAGCTCCTCCCAAAGAGCACAAACAGTCCCACTGGGACAAACCGATCATGGAAATAATTGCCAACCCAATGCTCACCAACGCTTCAGGAAAGGACAAAGCTCGTCTCCTAGCGGTGAAGGCACCACACTCAGGAGATTTCCTTCTAACTGTTCCCAATTCCTCTCTGGGGACTCGACTCGACCCACAGGCCATTCGGATTGGTGTTGCTCTTCGCCTAGCCGCCCGCATACTCACCGAACATAGGTGTATTTGCGGCAGGGCGACGGCTGATCAATTCGGACTTCATGGTCTCGTGTGTCACACATCAGAAGGAAAGTATGCTAGACATGAGGAGGTCAACGACATCATAAAGAGAAGCCTCGCAACGGCCCGTTGCCCAGCTCAACGAGAACCCCAAGTGCAGAGGTCTGATGGAAGTCAAAAGCGTCTTGATGGAGCCACTATGCTACCCTGGAAGGATGGTAAGCAGATTGCTTGGGACTACACCTGTGCTGCCACAATGGCAGACACCTACTTGCCATACTCCGCAGCCGAAGGGGGTGGAGCTGCCAGCCACAGGGAGACCCAGAAGACTCGCAAATATGAAGGCCTTCCCCCTTGCTATAACTTCATCCCAATAGGGTCGGTGTTGCATGCAAAGAGTATGTAATCTTTATTCGGAGCATGTTAAACACACCCACATAGGCTCCCCTCCAACCAGCGAACCATCGTTAAGGGTTTGGCGATGGGGTCCCATCATCAAATCAACGACTCGGTTCAGCCAATTAAAATGCGAGTTTAACAATGACAAAGGTGACGTGGATACCACTCGCAGTTTGTCATTGGAATTCCTGCATAGAGCTGGTTGTGGAAAGTTGTCAGTGTTTTGGCTTCTGTTTAGCCTAGACAACCGTGGCGTGCACTAAATACTACTCCTTTGTATATAGTGTAAATAATTGTAAAGCCCTTTTTGTAATATTGGTGAAGGAAAAGACAAAAGTCTGATATTAATCATATTGCTTGGTAAGGAAATACAAATTCTAAGCATCTTCTACTGTGTTTCTTTGCTCCAAGCTCCCTTTTACACTCAGGATAACAGGCCATTGAACCTGAGGTTGTAATAGTCGGAGACCCTTGGAGCGTGGGGCAAGTGTGCTCTAAAGTTTCTCAAAGAGCTGGGTGAGAAACTCATCATAGAAACCAGGGACCACAGGGCGACCAGCTTCCTCTTTCAGAGACTGTGTGGCGATCCAGAGGGAAAATGCCTGCAGCGTTCTGGGCACGCGGCCCACTGCCGGGGAGCTGGACGAAGTATTTGACATGTAGCTCTGAGTTGTTATCTATGTTGTTTTACTCATTATTGTATTCTTGTCAATGTATTTTGTCTTGAAATATAGTTTGTATAAAAAAAAATGGGGTGGTAGGGGAAGTGGAATATTCAAATGGCTTCAGAAAGAAATCTAAATATTCTTCCTTGAAGCCTTTTTATCCACTTCTCCGAGGCAATGGGTCCCACAATTTACACCAGAGGTGGACCCATCATATATATATATATATATATATATATATATATATATATATATATATATATATATATATATATATATATATATATATATATATATATATATATAATGTCGTCATGAATAGGTAAAACTTGCGATTTTGGCATAAATAGCAACGTTCTTCTTGCCGAATAAGGCAAGCGAAAATTTGTGAATTCAATAATTTCGCAAAAATAATTCTGAACCTGACGAAAAAAATATATTTCATTGGCCTCTGCGGCCAGTCCCAGACTACATCGCAGGAGCCTGTGACAAGCACAATCTTCATGCTCTAAAGCTATGTTGCCTTGGGTTAATTAGGTAGTGCACTTCAAAAGACTTTTATGATGCATGACGTTAGTGGTGTTGATTCGTAATTTACGCCACAACTCTGCTGCCGCTTTTGTGCTTTTTTGGTTCGACTGAGGTACCGTTTACAGCCGAATGGTAGGGTCATCGTTACTGCAAGTGCATGATGTGCATTCGTCGGTGCCAATGGATTACTGCTTACAGGTATAAGACTCGTAGAGCCCTGTGGCGATGGTTCGGTGAGTCTCACTTTTCTCTAATTAGCTAAAATCTCCTGAGCCATCCCAGGTAATCTCCACCCAGACGGAGCTTGAAGTATGCCAGGCTGGGAAAGATACTGGTGTCTGATGATTAACGTGCTCACTGGTGCTGATCTTTTCATTCCAACAGACTCGTCTATTCTCTGGGACAAGCCTGAGTCTGCGCCCCAGCTCCAGCACCAGAGTGGCCCCTGGTGACTCTCTGAAGGTCGCCCCTGCTCCAGCACCAGAGTGGCCCCTGGTGACTCTCTGAAGGTCGCCCCAGCTCCAGCACCAGAGTGGCCCCTGGTGACTCTGAAGGTCGCCCCAGCTCCAGCACCGGAGTGGCCCCTGGTGACTCTGAAGGTCGCCCAAGCTCCAGCACCAGAGTGGCCCCTGGTGACTCTCTGAAGGTCGCCCCAGCTACAGCACCGGAGTGGCCCCTGGTGACTCTGAAGGTCGCCCCAGCTCTAGCACCGGAGTGGCCCCTGGTGACTCTCTGAAGGTCGCCCCAGCTCCAGCACAGCACCGGAGTGGCCCCTGGTGACTCTCTGAAGGTCGCCCCAGCTCCAGCACCAGAGTGGCCCCTGGTGACTCTCGAAGGTCGCCCCAGCTCCAGCACCGGAGTGGCCCCTGGTGACTCTCTGAAGGTCGCCCCAGCTCCAGCACCGGAGTGGCCCCTGGTGACTCTGAAGGTCGCCCCAGCTCCAGCATCGGAGTGGCCCCTGGTGACTCTCTGAAGGTCGCCCAAGCTCCAGCATCGGAGTGGCCCCTGGTGACTCTCTGAAGGTCGCCTCAGCTCTGATGCTCCTCAAGAATGGAACTGTAAACCTAACAATATGCAATTTTAATTTCAGGAAAGACTTAAATTTTTATTTTCTGAAATATTTTGCTTAGACTATAGAATTTGAATTAAGTGCCCAGTAAATGTGGACAATTTATCTGTTGTAATTTAAAATATTTTAGTGATTTGTCTTTATGTGAAAGTAGTATTTTGTTCTTAGGTTAAATTAACTTCTGCTCAGTACTAAAATTATCAATAATTAAGATTTCCTAACCTCTTTAAGGGGGGCTCCTTGTCGAGGTAAAGAGGCTATCGGTCTGAGGAATTGGACCTCTTGGTCTTCTTCCTCAGACCGAACCTAATTACCCCCCAATCCCCCTTCCCTTTTCCCATTTTCCCCATCCTCCCTTTTCCCTTTCCTCCTCCTCCTCGTCCCTCCCTTATTTCCTTCCCATTTTTACCCTGGGAGCTTCCCTCCACAGGCATTCTAGTTCCTAGTACCGTGGTCCATCCCATTCCATTGAGGTCCTTGGCGGTGGTGTAGTTTGCCGTGGAATCTGGATCGCCTGGGGATGTCCCGATCCCTCTCCGGTCTCCCGGGGGGTGGCCTTGGGTAACTTTCGGGCGACGGGTGTATCTCTGGAGGCCACCTTTCGGATTCCGGGGGTGGTGGCCGAAGGAGGTATGCTTTGTGGCGGATATCCGGCATGAAGGGTAGGGTATGGCACGTGTTCCATGCAGCATCTGCACTACTTGCGGTGTTGAGGTCCTCTTGGGCGCGGAGGGAGATTTACGCCCCTTTCATTCCTCCTAGGAGCTATACCTCCACGTTCCCCCCTTTTTTTATTTGTTTTTATTTTTATTTTCTTTTGTTCTTTCTTTTTTTTCTTAAAAACAAAAAGAAAGAAGTAACCAAACCATGGATGCCCTAATCCGTGAACCTACCCCCAGGCCCTTTTTGATACCACACCTAGTTCTAACCCTACCTCGTTAATGGACAACTTTTCGGACACCTCTAATTCCCCTGTACCTCTTGCTGGTGCCGGTTCGTCACCTGCTTCAGGTTCCAGGGATCCGACTAGCCCTTTTGACACGTCTGACCTTTGCTCTTCTCTGACCTTGATTTCGGCTTCTCCCTCAACGGTGCAGCAATTTTCGGATTGCTCGCCCATTGCATGTCGGACCACCTCCGGTCCCACTCCCAAACGATCTGGACCCTTACATGACAATTCGACACTTCCTTCTCGTTCATCTCAGAAACGACCAGCTCATCACGCACTCCCCCTAAACACTTTCTTTCACAGTACTCAATGGACAAAGTTTTTTATTCTACGACCGACTTCTCCTAATACCTATCTTTCCGATCATAGTATTGGTAAAGCTCTCCTACGCCATGTAGGTAAAGATATCTCATTTCATGCTCTCAAGAGCGGCACTCGCATCATCACAGTCCAGAATGCTGGCCAAGCTCGCGATCTTTCCCTCCTTACGACCATAGATACTATTCCTATCACTATTGACAAGCATCATTCTCTCAATTCTTGTAGTGGTACTGTCATTTTACCCCACACCATTGTCCAACGGAATTTCCAGACATGTGGTGCTGACATTTTGGAGCAGCTTGAGCTCCAAGAACTCCCTATCCTTAAAGTTGACACTTCTGTCCTCTCTGCCAATAAGCGAAGACGTTATCCTTGCAATATAGCTCGTTTAACATTTGACAGCCGTGAACTTCCACCTTCGGTCTACATTGCAGGTCAACGTTTACAAGTTCGAAAGGTGACCCCTAAACGCAACAGTGTAGAAACTGCTGGCGTTTTGGTCATCCAGCGAAATATTGCAGGTCCATGGCCGAATGCCCAGTCTGTGGTGCCGACGACCATGCCAGTCCTTCTTGTAATCTATCTCCCTCTTGCCTTAACTGTCATGAGGCACATCCATCGTACTCTCGCCGTTGTCAGGTTTACCTGAATGAGCAGGAAATCCGTTGTCTCAAAGAGGCGGAAGGCTTCTCATACGCTATGGCCGTCTCTCATCTACGCCTTCAAGGGAGACTTCCCCGTATTTCCTATTCTCGCATTGCTAAACGTCGCCCCACTTGTGGGGTCCCAACTTCCCTGGCTTCCTCTGTGGTCGCCCCATCCTCAGTCACCTCTGTCTCGAATCCTTTTGCTGTTCTTGGCTCCGAGGTCCCTACCTCGGCATCTCATACTATCCACACCCCTTCCTCTACTCACTCGCACAGTTCTGTGTCTACACGCCTTCGTTCACCTAAACCTCAGCGCCCCCCTTCTTCTCATAAGTCAGGCAAAAAATCCCCATTGCCGGGTTCTTCACCTCCGACTAGTTCTATAACGTGTGTGGAGGTTCATACTCCTCCTAGTTCAATGTCTTCATCCCCTGTCCCCTCCCACGTTCCTTCCTTGACTGCCCGCCCCCCAGGCCGCTTCCACTCCTGTCCCCTCCCAAGCTCCTTCGACAGTCTCCTCTTCCATCCCCACGCCCTCTACTTTTGTACCGTCTATGGTCTCCCAGATTGTCGCTCACACTCCTCCTCCTTTCATCTCTAATGTGGTCCCACATCCTGCATCTATGACTCCTGAAACGCTGGAGACTATTGCAGGATTTCTTGCAGAGACTGAACCATTGATGGACACCACTCCAGCTCCGGTTCCTCCTCCTCTCTCTTCTCCGTCTACCCCCTCCTTCCTTCACAGCATCCCACTCCTTTGATTACAGATCTTCCGCTGCCTCCACACATGAACTTTTCTAACCCTAGTCCATAGATACCTCTAACTTCGACGTATGTCTTTCTCTCCATACATCATGGCTTATTTGCAGTGGAATATCCGAGGCCTCAGGGGTAACAGGGGTGACCTTCAGGTGTTGCTCTCCCAGTTTTCTCCTGTTGGTGTCTGTTTGCAAGAACCCAAATTGCAATCCTCTGTTATTCGGCTCTTTTCAGGCTATGATTTGTTGTATTCATCGGATCCTTTATCCGATGGAACCTTTAATGAAAGTGCTCTTATACGCACTGGTGTTCCATACCGTCAGCTCTATGTCCCTTCTTCCTTACATTACACCGCAGTCCGTATCCACTTGAATAAGTGGTATACACTCTGTTCTTTATATCTCTCCCCTTCGCGGGCATTGTCTATCCCAGATGATGATTTTCTGACATCATGATCACATTTAATGGCATCATGATCACCTTTAATGACATCATGATCACCTTTAATGACATCATGATTACCTTTAATGGCATCATGATCACCTTTAATGGCAGCATGATCAGTTTTAATGACATCATGATCACCTTTAATGACATCATGATCACCTTTAATGACATCATGATCACCTTTAATGGCATCATGATCACCTTTAATGGCATCATGATCACCTTTAATGACACCATGATCACCTTTAATGACATCATGATCACCTTTAATGACATCATGATCACCTTGAATGACATCATGATCACATTTAATGGCATCATGATCACCTTTAATTGCATCATGATCACCTTTAATTGCATCATGATCACCTTTAATTGCATCATGATCACCTTTAATGAAAACATGATAACCTTTAATGGCATCATGATCACCTTGAATGACATCATGATCACATTTAATGACATCATGATCACCTTTAATGACATCATGATCACCTTGAATGACATCATGATCACATTTAATGGCATCATGATCACCTTTAATGACATCATGATCACCTTTAATGACATCATGATCACCTCTAATGACATCATGATCACATTTAATGGCATCATGATCACCTTTAATGACATCATGATCACATTTAATGGCATCATGATCACCTTTAATGACATCATGATCACATTTAATGGCATCATGATCACCTTTAATGACATCATGATCACCTTTATTGACATCATCATCACATTTAATGGCATCATGATCACCTTTAATGACATCATGATCACCTTTAATGACATCATGATCACCTTTTAATGACATCATGATCACCTTTAATGACATCATGGTCACCTTTAATGACATCATGATCACCTTTAATGACACCATGATCACATTTAATGGCATCATGATCGCCTTTAATGGCATCATGATCACCTTTAATAGCATCATGATCACCTTTAATGACATCATGATCACCTTTAATGGCATCATGATCACCTTTAATGGCATCATGATCACCTTTAATGACATCATGATCACCTTTAATGACATCATGATCACCTTTAATGACATCATGATCACCTTTAATGACATCATGATCACCTTTAATGACATCATGATCACCTTTAATGACATCATGATCACCTTTAATGACATCATGATCACCTTTAATGACATCATGATCACCTTTAATGACATCATGATCACATTTAATGGCATCATGATCACCTTTAATGGCATCATGATCACCTTTAATGACATCATGATCACCTTTAATGACATCATGATCACCTTTTAATGACATCATGATCACCTTTAATGACATCATGATCACCTTTAATGACATCATGATCACCTTTAATGACATCATGATCACCTTTAATGCCATCATGATCACCTTTAATGACATCATGATCACCTTTAATGGCATCATGATCACCTTTAATGACATCATGATCACTTTAATGGCATCATGATCACCTTTAATGCATCATGATCACCTTTAATGACATCATGATCACCTTTAATGACACATGATCACCTTTAATGACATCATGATCACTTTAATGGCATCATGATCACCTTTAATGACATCATGATCACTTTAATGACATCATGATCACCTTTAATGCATCATGATCACCTTTAATGACATCATGATCACTTTAATGACATCATGATCACCTTTATTGCATCATGATCACCTTTAATGACATCATGATCACTTTAATGCATCAGATCACTTTAATGACATCATGATCACCTTTAATGCATCATGATCACCTTTAATGCATCATGATCACTTTAATGACATCATGATCACCTTTAATGACATCATGATCACTTTAATGGCATCATGATCACTTTAATGACATCATGATCACTCTTTAATGGCATCATGATCACCTTTAATGGCATCATGATCACCTTTAATGACATCATGATCACCTTTAATGACATCATGATCACCTTTAATGACATCATGATCACCTTTAATGACATCATGATCACTTTAATGGCATCATGATCACCTTTAATGGCATCATGATCACCTTTAATGCATCATGATCACCTTTAATGACACATGATCACCTTTAATGACATCATGATCACTTTAATGGCATCATGATCACCTTTAATGACATAATGATCACCTTTAATGACATCATGATCACCTCTAATGACAAATGATCGATCACATTTAATGGCATCATGATCACCTTTAATGACATCATGATCACATTTAATGGCATCATGATCACCTTTTAATGACATCATGATCACTATAATGCATCATGATCACCTTTAATGACATCATGATCACCTTTATGACATCATGATCACATTTAATGGCATCATGATCACCTTTAATGACATCATGATCACTTTTAATGACATCATGATCACTTTAATGACATCATGCATACACATTTAATGGCATCATGATCACCTTTAATGACATCATGATCACCTTTAATGACATCATGATCACCTTTAATGACATCATGATCACCTTTTAATGACATCATGATCACCTTTAATGACATCATGATCACCTTTAATGACATCATGATCAAATTTAATTGCATCATGATCACCTTTAATTGCATCATGATCACCTTTAATGGCATCATGATCACCTCTAATGACATCATGATCACCTATAATGACATCATGATCACCTTTAATGGCATCATGATCACATTTAATGGCATCATGATCACCTTTAATGACATCATGATCACCTTTAATGACATCATGATCACCTCTAATGACATCATGATCACATTTAATGGCATCATGATCACCTTTAATGACATCATGATCACCTCTAATGACATCATGATCACATATAATGGCATCATGATCACCTTTAATGACATCATGATCACATTTAATGACATCATGATCACCTTTAATGACATCATGATCACCTTTAATAGCATCATGATCACATTTAATGGCATCATGATCACCTTTAATGACATCATGATCATCTTTAATGACATCATGATCACTTTTAATGGCATCATGATCACCTTTAATGACATCATGATCACCTTTAATGGCATCATGATCACTTTAATGACATCATGATCACCTTTAATGGCATCATGATCACCTTTAATGGCTGCTCACAGCTTATAGTTATTAGCTGTGGTACTTATCTTGTTGCATACCTGTGCACCTTCATAGTTCTGGGTTCCATACTGGTGCTGCGCTCAACACTGGCCTGACATATGTCGTAAATTGCGTCATGAACGAATCTTTTTTTGGTCATTTGTGTATGAGGTAAAATGTTCGGTACAGTGGTCACCCCAAGGTCCTCCTTTAGTCAAATTTGCAGCTTTTGGCCCTCAGAGTCAGTATTTAATTTGAATTTTTTTTCTTCTTTTTTAATTTTCATAATTTTGCATTTGTTGGGACGACATTCAAAAAAAAATTTGTCCGACAAATCCTGCATCTTGTCAAGTTTATTTTATTTAACATTCCTTTGGTTTCCAGTTGGGTTTTTTCATTACTTTCAGGTCATATGCAAACACTGTTACATATATTTTTTTGTATACATGTCATCCATGTATACAAAAAACTGTAGCAGTCCTGGTGGTGAAGTTTTACGAGCCACACCTCTCATAATTACCAGTCTTTCTCTCTGACAATGTATCTTTCTTCCGAGTGTACCTTCTTAAGTTTTATGTTAAGCACCTTGAAGACTTCCAAGTTACATCTAGTGAGCTCTCCTCCTTTCTTCTTTAGTCTTATTACACGTCATCTACTTTCTTCTTCCTTTTCGTGTTGCTGTGTACGAACTTTACCTCGAGTTTAATTTTCGAAGCTATGTACTTCTCAGGTTAGCTCCTGGCCCCACCTCTTTAATGATTACTACTAGGTCCTCTCTCTCCCTGCTCCATGAGCTTAATCAAACCTCGTCTTAACACTATGTATGGTTCCTGCCTCCACTACGTCACTTTCCACATTATTCCACTTCCTCACACTTCTGTGGCTGAAGAAATACTTTTTAACATCCCTTTGACTCATCTCAGTCTTCAACTTACAATTGTGACCCCTTGTTTCTGTGTTCCATCTCTGGAACATCCTGTCCCTGTCTACCTTGTCGATTCCCCGCAGTATTTTGTATGTCGTTATCATGTCTCCTCTAACCCTTCTTTCCTCCAGTGTTGTTAGTCCTATTTCCCTCAACCTTTCTTCATAGGACAGACCCCTGAGTTGTGGAACTAACCTTGTCTTGCACTTTCTCTAATTTCTTGACGTGCTTGACCAGGTGTGGGTTCCAGACTGGTGCTGCATACTCTAGTATGGGCCCAACGTACACGGTGTACAGTCTTGAACGATTCCTTGTTAAGGTAACGGGACGCTAATCTTAGGTTTGCCAGTCGCCCATATGCTGCCGCAGTTATCTGGTTGATGTGTGTTTCCGGAGACGTGCTTGACGTTATACTCACCCCAAGGTCTTTCTTCTTTGACTAGGTTTGTAGCCTTTGTCCACCTAGCCTGTACTCTGTCGGCGGTCTTCTTTGCCCTTCTCCGATCTTCATGACTTTGCATTTGGTGGGATTAAATTCGAAAAGCCAGTTGCTAGACCAGATGTCAAGCGTGTCCAGGTCTCTTTGAAGTCCTGCCTGGTCCTCATCCGATGTGATTCTCCTCAATAATTTCACATCATCTGCGAACAGAGACACTTATGAGTCTATCCTGTCCGTCATGTCATTGACATATACCAAGAATAGCACTGGTCCTAGGACGGACCCCTCACCCTCTCTCTCTCTCTCTATCTATTCCTGTGTGTGTGTGTGTACTCACCTATTTGCAGTTACAGGGGTCGATTCACAGCTTCTGCCTGGCTCAACCTTTTCGCTAGTAGCTACTAGGTCACTTTCTCCCTACTCCAAGACTCATCGTACCTCATCTTCAAGCAATATGTGGATCATGTCTTCACTAATTCACATTACAAGTTGTTCCACTTCATGACAATTCTAAAGCTGAAGATATTCTTTCTAACATCACTATGACTCATGTGAGTTTTTTTTATTTCCAGTTGTGTCCCCTTGCTCCTGTGTCTCATCCTTGAAGCATTCTGGCCCTCTCCACAATGTCAATTCATCTCAATATTCGTAATTATCATGTGCCCCCTTATTCCTCCTGTTCTCCAGTGTCGTCAGGTTAATTTCCCATCCCCTCGTAAGACATACCCCTCAGTTCCGGGACTAGGCTTGTTGCAAACTTATGAACTTTGTCCAATTTCGTGACGTGTTTGACCATATGTGGGTTCCATATTGGTGCTGCATACTCCAATATTGTCTGGACGTACACGATTTACAGTGTCGTGAATGACTCTTACATAGATGTCGAAATGCTATTCTTAGGTTCGCCAGGCACGCTTATGCTACACCAGTTATTTGGTTGATTTGTGACTCACAGGATAGTCTCGGTATGATGCTCACCCCAAGATCCTATTCCTAAAGTGAATTTAACAGCCTTTGGCTCCCTAGGTTGAGGTCTTCTTTGTCCTTCCCCAAAGCTTCATGACTTTGAACTTATTAGAGTTCATCTCCAAGAGTCATTTGTCGGACCAGGCTTGCAGCCTGTCCAGACTTACCTCATCCTCGTATGCTTGAATTCTCCTCATTTGTTTCACATCTTCTGCGAACAGGTACACCTCTGATTAAATCCGTTCCGCCATATCATTCACATATACAAGAAACAGTACTGGACCTAGAACTGACCCTTGTGGAGCCCCAGTCGACACATGTTGTTTCCTTCCTGACGTGTTTTTCCTGATCAATTGCATTAATTTCTCAGTTCTTTCTGCCTGCTCTTCTTGCTTTTGAATCAGTCACTTGGTGGTACCGAATCGAAAGCTTTCATACAATCCCAGAAAATGAAATCTAACCATACCTCTCACTCCTGTCTTACATCTGTTACTTTGTCGTAGAACTCCAGTAAGTTTGCGACGAAGGATTTCCCTTCCTTGAAGTCGTGCTGGTTGTCATGTATGAGCCCGTTCCTTTGTAGGTGCTCCACCACTTTTCTCCTGATAATCTTCTCCATTACTTTACATCATATACATGTCAGCAGTACTGGTCTGTAGTTTAATTTTGCTTGTCTGTCTCCTTTCTTAAAAATTTAGACTACGTTTGCTGTCTTCCATACCTCAGTCAGTTGCCCTGTTTTGATAGATTTTCTGAAGATTGTTATTAGTGGTACACACAATGCATCTGCTCTCTCTCTCTCTCTCTCTGTTCTCTCTCTCTCTCTCTCTCTCCTCTCTCTCTCTCTCTCTCTCTCTCTTCTTCTCTTCTTTTTTTTTCTTTTTCTTTTCTCTTTCTTTTCTTTTTATTTTTTTTTTTTTTTTTTTCTCTTTTTATCATTCTTCTATACTCTTTATCTATCTTCTTTTCTTTATCTTCTCTTTATTTACTAATTCTTTTTGAAATATTCAATAATATATATATATTATATATATTTTTATATTTATATATCTACTTATTTCTATTCTTTATCTCTTTTCATTATCTCTTCTTTTTCATCTTTTTCTATAATCTTTCTCATACTTCTATCATTATTCATTATACTTTTCATTTTCTTCTTTCTTCTCTTCTCTTCTTTTTCTTTCTTATCATACTATATTCTTTATTATAATTTATTCTTATTATTAAATATATATCTTTCTTATTACTCTATTTTTTTTTATTCTATTTCGTCTTTTACTCTCTTTCTTTCTTCTTTCTTCATTCTTCTTCTCTTCTCTCTCTCTCTCTCTCTTCTAACCAGATCTTTTATCTCTCTTCTCGTTCTGTTCCTTGTTTCTACCCCTCTCTCTTTTTTGTCTATGTTCACATTGCTATTTCCCACCACCTCGTTTGCTAAGAAGAAGTTATAGTTTTTCAGGTATACACTAATAGTTTTAACATAGATTATGTTCAGCACTTGCATTACCAGCATATGTAGTAAGAGTAATCTCAGGTATACCAAATCATTTACAAGTGATTATCATCTGCAGCTTGTGAGATACCCGTAAGCTTGTCAGACGAGTGACTTACTCCACTGGTACCTGTAAGTTCTTCTGAGCTTTCTCATCCTGTACCTTGGTTCTACTTTGCTCTTGTCCTGATGTTGCTATTCCTATTGTATCAATTTGTTGTTTGTTTGATCTTCTCATTGCTGCTGTGACTCTCTTTATCCAGTCATATTCCTTTCTGGTTCTTGTTTTCCCGAATCCTTTGTCTTTTATAGTTTTTACATAATGTAGCAAACTTGACTTTGGCTTCTTCACACTTCCAGGTAATCCATGGAGGGAGAGGGGGAGAGAAAGAGGTAGAGAAGGGGGGGAGAGGGAGAGCGAGAAAGAGAGGAGCAGGAGGGGAGAGAGAGGAATAGAGAGAGAGAGAGAGAGAGAGAGAGAGAGAAGAGAGAGAAGAGAGAGAAGAGGGTGAGGGGGCAAGTGAATTGCAGCAATCTAGTGGGGATAAGTGAGGGGGAGGGTTGGGGGACCATCAGGGGGAAGAGACTGAGGGAGGTGTGTGTGTGTGTGTGTGTGTGTGTGTATGTGTGTGTGTGTGTGGACTCACCTATATGTGGTTGCAACAGTTGATACATAGTTGCTGGCCCTGCCTCTTCACTGATCGATACTACGTTATAAATTAGACACATATGTAACACTTGGGTATCTTTATTGAGGAAACGTTTCGCCACACAGTGGCTTCATCAGTCCAATACAAAGTAGAAAGTTGTAAAGAGAGGAGGAGTTTGAGGTAATCAGTCCCTCGGCCTGGAGTCGATGTGTTCAGTCCATCAATCTTGTAGAAAGTACAGCACAGGGCCGTAGAGGTGGCTTATATACTGTAGTCAGGTGAGGTGAAGCAGCAGGAGACGTGGTCATACGTTACTCTCTTCCCTCTCCTAGATCCTTATCATAGCTCTTCTTAAAGCTGTGTTTGGAACTTGGGTCCACTACTTCACTCTTCAGATTATTCCACTTCCTGGTAACTCTAAGGCTAAAGAAATACTTTCTAATATTCCTATATCCCTTTGTTCCTCTATCCCATCTCTGAAACATTCGAGCCCTGTCCACATTGTCAATTCCTCTTAGAATTTTATGCGTTGTTATCATGTCCTCCCTGTCCCTCCTGTCCTCCAGTGTCGTCAGGTCGATTTTCCTTCTCCTCGTAAGACATACCTCTCAGTTCCGGGACTAGTCTTGTTGCAAACTTTTGCGCTTTCTCCAATTTCTTAATGTGTTTGACCAGGTGTGGGTTCTATACTGGTGCTGCATACTCCAGTATGGGCCTGACGTACAAGGTGTACAGTGTCGTGAATGACTCCTTAGATGTCGAAATGCTATTTTCATGTTTGCCAAGTGAACATATGCTGCAGCAGTTATTTCATTGTTGTGTACCACAGGGGATATACTCGGTATAATGCTTACCCCAAGATCCCTAATTGTTGGGGTTAAATTCCAGGAGCCATTTGTCTGACCAGACTTGTAGCCTATCCAGATCCCCTTGTAATCTTTCCTGATCTTCGCCCGCTTATATTCTCTTCATCAGTTTCACATCATCAGCTAACAGAGATACTTCTGAATCTATTCCTTCCATTATGTCATTCATGTATACAAGAAACAGCACCAGACCTAAGACTGACCCTTGTGGAACCCCACTCGACACTTCATCACGTACCAACACTCGTTGTTTCCTTCCTGTCATATATTCCCTGATCCATTGCAGTTCTTTCCCTACTATTCCTGCCTGCTCCTTCAATTTTTTGAACCAATCTCTTGTGTGGTACTGTGTCAAAAGCTTTCTTGCTGTCCAAAAAGATGCAATCTACCCATCCCTCTCTCTCCTGTCTTACTTCTGTTACCGTATCGTAGAACTCAAGTAGATCTGTGACACAGGATTTCCCATCTCTGAAGCCGTGCTTCAGGAATAATATTTTCCATGACTTTACATACTATGCTTGTTGGTGACACTGATCTGTAGTTTAACACTGCCTGTGTGTCTTCTTTCTTAAAAATTGGAACTAACTTTGCTGTCTTCCACGCCTCAGGCAATTGCCCAGTTTCGATAGATTTATTGAAGTTTTCTGTTAGCGGTAGACACAGTTTCTCTGCTCCCTCTTTCAGGACACATGGAGACATGTTATCTGGGCCCACTGCCATCGAGGTATCTATTTCACCTAGCAGTTTCTTCACCTCCTCCTTTGTTATGTGTATTGTGTCCAGCACCTGCTGGTGCACCCTACCTCATCGGTTTGCTGGAAGCATTTCTGTCTCTAATGTGAATACTTCTCTAAATTTTGTGTTAGGTTCTTCACATACTTCCTGGTCACTCGTTGTCAGCTCCCCTCCTTTCCTCAGTCTGATTACCTGGTCCTTGACTGTTGTTTTCCTCCTAATGTGATTATATAACAACTTTGGTTCAGATTTTGGTTTTGATGCTATGTCGTTTTCGTATTTGCTCTGGGCTTCTCTCCTTATCCCTGCATATTCGTTTCTGGTTCTCCTCAACTCCTTGCATTCTTGAGTCCTTTGCTTTCTATCCTTTTTCCATGCTCTAGCACACCTACCTTTGTCCTTTTTACACCTCCAGTTAAACCATGGGCTCACTCTGGTCTTATCATTTTTTTATGTTACCCTTTGGTATGAACTTCTCTCCCTCCCTGCACTTTCTGGTCACTAGTTCCATCATTTAATTTACTTTCTTTCCCTCTAGTTCTATATCCCACTGTTCTTCATGCAGGAATCTTCTTATGCCTATGTAGTCCTCTTTATTTGAAATTTGACTTCTCCTGTCCTTCTCATGTTGCTGCATTCTCCACTGTTAAGTCTACAAGGCATTCAAAACTCAGGACGTCGTGATCACTAGCGCCAAGGGGCCTTTGGTGTGTGATATTCCCTATGTCTGAACTGTTCAAGGCGAATATGAGATGCAGAATTGCTACAACATCCTCTACTCTCTATCTGGTTGTATCCCTAACATGTTGGTGCATAAAGATTTCCAATACTGTCTCCAGCATCTTAGCCCTCCACGTTTCTGGTCCCCTATGTGGCTCTAGGATTTCCTAGTCTATCTCTCTATGAATGAAATCCCCCATTATGAGTAACTTTGTCCGACCCATATGAGCCTTTCTTGCTACTTCAGATAGTGTATCCGCCATTGCTCTATTACACTCATCATACTCTTATCTTGGCCTTCTGCTATTCAGTGGTGGGTTATGCATCACTGCTATCCTCACCTTTAAACCCCCAGTCTAAAGTATTCCTACAATGAATTCACCTGCTTCCCCTCTGCCCATTCCTCCCATTTCTTCAAAACTCCATTGGTTTTTGGTAAACGTGCCACTACTCCTCCTTTGTTCTCTTTGTCTTTCCTCAGGCTCTGATATCCAGTTGGAAAGATTGCATCTGTTATCCTCCCTGTAAGTTTTGTCTCTCTTAGTGGTATTATGTCAGGGGATGCGTCAATGATTCGTTCTTGCCACTCCTCATTCTTATTTGTTATTCCATTTTTATTGATGCACCATACCTTTAGCTTCCTTTCCAGTACTGTATTTTGGGAGGTGGAAGAGGATAGTGCAGGCTGGGGATGTGGGAGGCAGGGCGGAATATTATGAGAGGCTGCTGCGATTGTGAAATTAGTGCTCGCGTGGTGGGGGGGGGTAAGAAAGCTGTAGAATGTGATTTGTTTCTGGTTATTGTGTTTGGTTTGTATGGGGTGACAGGGATTGAGGGGATTCTGTAAGCATTTGTGTTTTTTGTTTTCCTGGAGGTTGAGCTTTCCTGGCTGTCGTTGCCTGTCCTGTCTCTCTCTCCTAACAATGGTTTCTTACTCACACTCTCAGTTGTTTCCATTCTTTTTGTGTTCTGTCTTGATCGAGCTACACTCATTGATATTCTTGTGAGTCTTTTAACAGTGGCTTCTGTTGTAGTATCCTGTGCCGTACAACTTCTGTCTTCAGTGTCAAGTTGATTAGTCGATTTTTTTCCCCTTGAATACCCTCCAAGTTCATGAAAATTTGCTACCTGAGACATGTCTCATGTTATTGCGATGAAGCTCTTAATCTCATTTTACTCCAAGTGCTTTCTTTCACCATAGGTCTTCCCTTCAGCCTTCTGAAGCCCATGAATAATTAAAGACCTCTCCCTCTCTTCTTCCTATTTATTTTCCCTCCATATCTCTGGATCTGATTTAAGCATCTCTTTTCTTGTTTCCCATATCATCACCCCGACACCCTGATTTCCTAATATTACTTCTGCCTCAGTAGCTACAGCTTGTGATTCACACTTCTTGGTCTCTGCAGATAGCTTCACTAACAGGTTATTGCTATGCTCACTTAACCTTTTTTCACTTTCTTGATCCATTTTGCTCTTGAACTTTTCTACCCATTCTTACTTTTCAGAGCAGCCAACCTAGGTTCCCTTGCCTTTGCGTCCTCCCTTTTAAGTTCCTGCAGCTTTGAGTAAAAGTGTGTGTACTCACCTAGTTGTAATTGCAGGGGTCGATTCATAGCTCCTGGCCCCGCCTCCTCACTGGTCGATCCTAGGTCACTCTTCCTGCTCAATGAGCTTTATCATGCCTCTTCTTAAAGCTATGAATGGATCCTGCCTCCATTACATCGCTTCACAAACTATTCCACTTCCTGACAACTCTGTGACTAAAGAAATACATGCTAATATAACTGTGATTCATCTGAGTCTTCAACTTCCAACTGTGTCCCCTTGTTGCTGTGTCCCATCTCTGGAACATTCTGTCTCTGTCCACCTTGTCAATTCTTCTCAGTATTTTATATGTCGTTATCATGTCCTCCCTATCTCTCCTGTCCTCCAGTGTCGTCAGGTCGATTTCCCTTAACCTCTCCTCGTAAGACATACTCCTTAGCTCCGGGACTAGCACTTTCTCTAGTTTCTTTTCGTGCTTGGCTAGGTGTGGGTTCCAAACTGGTGCTGAATACTCCAATATCGTACACAGTGTACAGGGTCCTGAGCGATTCCTTATTAAGATGTCGGAATGCTGTTATGAGGTTTGCCAGGCGCCCATATGCTGCAGCAGTTACTTGGTTGATGTACGTCTCAGGAGATAGGCCCAGTGTTATACTCACCCAAATATCCATTTCCTTGAGTGAGGATTGTAGTCTCTGGCCCCCTAGACTGTACTCCGTCTGTGGTCGTCTTTGTCCATCAATCTTCACGACTTTGCACTTGGTGGGGTTGAACTCCAGAAGCCAATTGCTGGACCAGGCTTGCAGCCTGTCCAGGTCCCTTTGTAGTTCTGCCTGGTCCTCGTCCGATTGAATTCTCCTTATCAACTTCACATCATCTGTAAACAGGGACACTTCGGAGGCTATTCCTTCCGTCATGTCGATCAAAAAAACCAGAAACAGCACCGGTGCTAGGGCTGAGCCCTGTGGAACCCCGTTCGTCACAGGCGCCTACTCTGACACCTCATCACGTACCATGACTCGCTGCTGTCTTCCTGACAGGTATTCCCTGATCCATTGGAGTGCCTTCCCTGCTATCCTTGCCTGGTCCTCCAGCTTTTGCACTAATCTCTTGTGTGGAACTGTGTCAAACGCCTTCTTACATTCCAAGAAAATGCAATCTACCCACCCCTCTCGCTCTTGTCTCTCTTGTCACAAACTCCAGTAGGTTTGTGACACAGGATTTCCCGTCCTTGAAACCGTGATGGCCGTCGTTGATAAGCTCATTCCTTTCTAGGTGCTCCACCAGTCTTCTCCTGATAATCTTCTCCATGACCTTGCATACTATACATGTCAGTGACACTGGCCTGTAGTTTAGTGCTTCATGTCTGTCTCCTTTTTTAAAGATTGGGACTACATTTGCTGTTTTCCATACCTCAGGTAGCCTCCCTTTTTCGATAGATGTGTTGAATATTGCTGTTAGGGGTACACATAGCGCCTCTGCTCCCTCTCTCAGGACCCATGGAGAGATGTTGTCCCGCTCCATCGCCTTTGAGGTATCTAGCTCACTCAGCAGCCTCTTCACTTCTTCCTCGGTTGCATGTATCGTGTCTCACATACTTCGCGGTCGTTTCTTGTAATCTTCCCTCCTTCCTTCCTCAGCCTGATCACCTGGTCCTTGACTGTTCTTTTCCTCCTGATGTGGCTGTACAACAGAGTCGGGTCAGATTTGGCTTTCGCTGCTATGTTATTCTCGTACTGTCTTTGGGCCTCCCTTCTTACCTGTGCAAATTCATTTCTGGCTCTACGACTGCTCTCCTTATTTTCCTGGGTTCTTTGCATTCTATACTTCTTCCATTCCCTAGCACACTTGGTTTTGGCCTCCCTGCACCTTTGGCTTTTTCATTATTCCTGTTACCCTTGTGTGTGTGTGTGTAATCACCTAGTTGTACTCACCTAGTTGTGGTTGCAGGGGTCGAGTCATAGCTCCTGGCCCCGCCTCTTCACTGGCCGTTACTGGGTCACGCTCCCTGCTCCATGAGCTTTATCATACCTCTCCTTAAAGCTATGTATGGAACCTGCCTCCACTACATCACTTCCCAAGCTATTCCACTTCCCGACCACTCTATGACTGAAGAAATACTTCCTAATATCCCTGTGATTCATTTGAGTCTTCATCTTCCAACTGTGTCTCCCTTGTTGCTGTGTCGCATCTCTGGAACATTCTGTCTCTTTCCACCTTGTCTAATCCTCTCAGTATCTTATATGTCGTTATTATGTCCCCCCCTATCTCTCCTGTCCTGTGTGTGTGTGTGTGTGTGTGTGTACTCACCTAGTTGTACTCACCTAGTTGTGGTTGCAGGGGTCGAATCATAGCTCCTGGCCCCGCCTCTTCACTTACCGCTACTGGGTCACTCTCCCTGCGGAATTAGCTTTATCATACCTCTTCTTGAAGCTATGAAAGGATCCTGCCTCCACTACATCGTTTCCCAAGATATTCCACTTCCTGACCACTTTGTGACTGAAGAAGTACTTAATAACATCCCTGTGATTCATCTGAGTCTTCAACTTCCAACTGTGTCCCCTTGTTGCTGTGTCCCATCTCTGGAACATCCTGTCTGTGTCCACCTTGTCAATTCCTCTCAGTATTTTAAATGTCGTTATCATGTCCCCCCTATCCCTCCTGTCCTCCAGTGTCGTCAGGTCGATTTTCCTTAATCTCTCCTCGTAGGACATACCCCTTAGCTCCGGGACTAGTCTTGTTGCAAACCTTTGCACTATCTCTAGTTTCTTTACGTGCTTAGTTAGGTGTGGGTTCCAAACTGGTGTTTCATACTCCAGTATGGGCCTAACGTACACAGTGTACAGGGTCCTGAACGATTCCTTATTAAGATGTTGGAATGCTGTTCTTAGGTTTGCTAGGCGCCCGTATGCTGCAGCAGTTATTTGGTTGATGTGAGCCTCAGGAAATGTGCCTGGTGTTATACTCATCTCAAGATCATTTTTCTTGAGTTAGGTTTGTAGTCTCTGGCCCCCTAGACTGTACTCCGTCTGCGGTCTTCTTTGCCCTTCCCTAATCTTCATGATTTTGCACTTGGTGGGGTTGAACTCCAGGAGCCAATTGCTGGACCAGGACTGCAGCCTTTCCAGATCCCTTTGAAGTTCTGCCTGGTCCCGTCCGATTGAATTCTTCTCATCAACTTCACATCATCTGCAAACAGGGACACTTCGGAGGCTATTCCTTCCGTCATGGCGTTCACAAATACCAAAAACAGCACCGGTCCTAGGACTGACCCCTGTGGAACCCCACTCGTCACAGGCGCCCACTCTGACACCGCGCCATGTACCATGACCCGCTGCTGTCTTCCTGACAGGTATTTCCGGGTCCATTGGAGTGCCTTCCCTGCTATCCCTGCCTGGTCCTCCAGCTTTTGCACTAATCTCTTGTGTGGAACTGTGTCAAACGCCTTCTTACAGTCCATGAAAATGCAATCTACCCACCCCTCTCTCTCTTGTCTTACTGCTGTTACCCTGTCATAGAACTCCAGTAGGTTAGTGACACAGGATTTCCCGTCCCTGAAACCGTGTTAGCTGTCGTTGATAAGCTCATTCCTTTCTAGGTGTCCCACCACTCTCCTACTGATAATCTTCTCCATGACTTTGCATACTATACATGTCAGTGACAATGGTCTGTAGTTTAGTGCTTCATGTCTGTCTCCCTTTTTTAAAAATTGGGACTACATTTCTGTCTACCATACCTCAGGTAATCTCCCTGTTTCGATAGATGTGTTGAATATTGTTGTTACGGGTATACATAGCGCCTCTGCTCCCTCTCTCAGGACCCATGGAGAGATGTTGTCTGGCCTCATCGCCTTTGAGGTATCTAGCTCACTCAGCAGCCTCTTCACTTCTTCCTAGGTTCCATGTATTGTTATAAATTAGACACATATGAAACATTTGGGTATCTTTATTGAGGAAACGTTTCGCCACACAGTGGCTTCATCAGTCCAATCCAAAGTAGAATGGTGTAAGGAGAGGAGGAGTTGAGGTAATCAGTCCCTCGGCCTGGAGTCGATGTGTTCAGTCCATCAATCTTGTAGAAAGTACAGCATAGAGCCATACAAGTGGCTTATATACTATAGTCAGGTGAGGCGAAGCAGGAGGAGGCGGGGTCATAGTGGTACCATCCACTAGTCGAAGTAGGTCTTCGTCCAGATGTTGCATATGTGTCTAATTTATAACTTGTCGGTTCTCTGAACCTTTCATCAACATCCTGTCTGACACACCAACATCTTGGGATCTTGATACAAACGAATTCTTCAACACTTGTCTAACCTTTGGACGAAGACCTACTTCGACTAGTGGATGGTACCACTATGACCCCGCCTCCTCCTGCTTCGCCTCATCTGACTACAGTATATAAGCCACTTGTATGGCTCTATGCTGTACTTTCTACAAAATTGATGGACTGATCACATCGACTCCAGGCAGAGGGACTGATTACCTCAACTCCTCCTCTCCTTACACCTTTCTACTTTGTATTGGACTGATGAAGCCACCGTGTGGCGAAACGTTTCCTAAATAAAGATACCCAAATGTTGCATATGTGTCTAATTTATAACTTGTCGGTTCTCTGAACCATTCATCTACATCCATGTATTGTGTCCAGCACTTGGTTGTCTCATCGGTGAACACTTCTTTGAATCTCATGTTGAGTTCCTCACATACTTCGCAGTCGTTTCTTGTGATCTCTCCTCCTTCCTTCCTTAGCCCGATCACCTTGTCCTTGACTGTTGTTTTCCTCCTGATGTGTCTGTACAACAGCTTCGGGTCAGATTTGGCTTGCTCTGCTATGTCATTTTCGTACTGTCGTTGGGCCTCCCTCCTTACCTTTGCATATTCATTCCTGGCTCTGCTACTGCTCTCCTTATTTTCCTGGGTCCTTTGCCTTCAATACTTCTTCCATTCCCTAGCACACTTGGTTTTTGGCTTCCCTGCACCTTTGGGTGAACCATGGGCTTATCCTGGCTTTTTCATTATTTCTGTTTCCTCTGGGTACAAACCTCTCCTCAGCTTCCTTGCATTTTGTTGTCACATATTCCATTATCTCGTTTGCTGACTTCCCTGCCAGTTCTCTTTCCCACTGAACCCTGTTTAGGAAGTTCTTCATGCCTTCGTAGTCCCCTATCTTGTAGTTTGGCTTCATTCGTCTAGCCCTTTCTGCTTCCCCCTCCACTTGTAACTCGACTGTGTATTCGGAGCTTAAAACCTCATGATCACTGGCCCCAAGGGGTCTTTCATATGTGATGTCCTCAATATCTTCACTACTCAAGGAGAATACTAGGTCCAGTCTCGCTGGTAGTGTCGCTTACGTGTTGGTACATAAAGTTTTCCAGTACCACCCCCATCATCTTAGCCCTCAACGTTTCTTGGCCCTCATGTGGTTCCAAGTTCTCCCAAACGATTTCCTTGTGATTGAAGTCGCCCATGATCAGCAGCTTTGCCCTGCTCGCTTGAGCCCTTCTGGCCACTTCAGCCAGTGTGTCAACCATCCCTCTATTACTATCATCATACTCTTGCCTTGGCCTCCTGATGTTCTGTCGTGGGTTATACATCACTGCAATTACCACCTTGTGACCTCCAGACTGAAGCGTTCCTACTATGCAATCTCTTGCTTCTCTTCTGTCTCCTCTCTCCAGCTCATCAAAATCCCATCGGTTTTTGATCAGTAGTGCCACTCCTCCACCCCCTCTGTTCCCTCTTGTCTTTCCTCAGGATCTGATATCCCGTTGGAAAGATGGCATCTCTTATCATACCTGTGAGCTTGGTTTCTGTGAGAGCTATTATGTCCGGTGATGCCTCTTTGACTCTTTCGTGCCACTCCTCCCACTTATTTGTTATTCCGTAAGCTTTGGTGTACCATACCTTCAGTTTCCTCTCCAACACTGTGTTTTGTGGGGGTCTGTGAGGGTGGGGGACCTGGCAGTGTACTGTGGGATTCTATAGTGGAGTCTTGGGTAGGGGCTGTGAGTGTGGGTTGTGGTTTGTGTTGGGATAGCATGTTTGGTTGTGGGGTTCTGGGGATGGTTCTGTTTGTGCTTGCTCTTGTTGCTCTGCCCTACTCTGGTTTTCCTCTGCTGATTCTATCCTTGTCCCTCCTTCTAGCTCCTTTCGTCTGTGTGTCCTCTCTCTCAGCTGCTGTCGTTCTGTTTTTGTTCTTTCTTGGTCTAAGAACACCCTCTTGTGTTCTGCCGATTCCTTCAACCGTGGTTTCTCTTGGAGGATCCTGTCTCACACTGTTTCTGTCCTGAAAATCAGCTTGAGCGGTTGTTTTCTCCCCTTCAAGTACCCCCCAATTCTCTGAAAATTTACAATCTCAGACACGTCCTATTCACCTATTTCTGTGAGGATGTTCTCAATCTCTTTTCTTTCTGCCTGCCGTCTTTCAGTG
Organism: Cherax destructor; assembly: GCA_009830355.1. NCBI lineage: Eukaryota > Metazoa > Arthropoda > Malacostraca > Decapoda > Parastacidae > Cherax > Cherax destructor. Next base: position 39,210 of record WNWK01010424.1, on the reverse strand, counting down.
TGTGTCCTTCCCTCGCTCTCCTGCAGCCCATGAATAAGCACTGACTTTGCTCTTTCCTCCTCCCATTGCCTTTCCTTCTGTGACTCTGGTTTCTGTCTGTACATGGCCATATTCTCCCTTATTTTTTCCTGTAGCTCCTGGTGGCATGATCGTGCCTCTGTATTTGACCTATCCAACTCTCCATCTGCACCCAGCTGCTCACCCCCTTCACTCCTTGGCCCTGCTTGGGAGGCTGATATGGTTTCAGCGTAAGTTATATCTCCTTCCTTCCCGTGAATGTGTGTGTGTGTGTGTGTGTGTGTGTTTGTGTGTGTGTACGCACCTAGTTGAGGTTGCAGGGGTCGAGTTACAGCTCTTGGCCCCGCCTCTTCACTAACCGCTACTAGGTCCTCTGTCACCTGTCTCTGTCCACCTTGTCGATTCCTCTCAATATTTTATATGTCGTTATCATATCCCCCCTAATCTCTCCTGTCTTCCAATGTCGTCAGGTCGATTTCCCTTAACCTCTCCTCGTAGGACATACCCATTAGCTCCGGGACTAGTCTTGTTTCAAACATTTACACTTTCTCTAGTTTCCTTTCATGCTTGGCTAGGTGTGGGTTCCAAACTGGTGCTGCATACTCCAATATGGGCCTAACGTACACAGTGTACAGTGTCCTGAACGATTACTTATTAAGATGTCGGATTGCTGTTATAAGGTTTGCCAGGCGCCATTATGCTGCAGCAGTTATTTGGTTGATGTGCCCCCCAGATGTGCCCGGTGTTATACTCACCCCATGATCTTTTTCCTTGAGTGAAGTTTGTAGTATCTGGCCCCCTAGACGGTACTCCGTCTGTGGTCTTCTTTGCCCTTCCCCAATCTTCATGACTTTGCACTTGGTGGGGTTCAACTCCAGGAGCTAGTTGCTCTGGGATCTGGACCAGGCTTGCAGCCTGGTCCAGATCCCTTTGTAGTTCTGCCTGGTCATCATCCGACTGAATTCTTCTCATCAAATTCACATTATCTGCAAACAGGGACACTTCGGAGTCTATTCCTTCCGTCATGTCGTTCACAAATACTAGAAACAGCACCGGTCCTAGGGCTGACCCCTGTGGCACCCACTCTGACACCTCGCCACGTACCATAACTCGCTGTTATCTTCCTGACAGGTATTCCCTGATCCATTGTAGTGTCTTCCCTGTTATCCCTGCCTGGTCCTCCAGCTTCTGCACTAATATTGTGTGGAACTGTGTCAAACGCCTTCTTACAGTCCAAAAAAAATGCAATCTACCCACCCCTCTCTCTCGTCCTACTGCTGTCACCCTGTGTGTGTGTGTGTGTGCGTGTACTTACCTAGTTGTAGTTGCAGGGGTCGAGTCATAGCTCCTGGCCCCGAGTGTGTGTGTGTGTGTGTGTGTGTGTGTGTGTGTGTGCGCACTCTCTTTCTTTGAGAAAAAGGGGGAAGTCACTTTATTACACTAGGCTACGCTGCTCTTTTTGTAGATTATAGAATTATTTCTCACTCTATCGCTTATTAATATAGGGTAATATTTACTATAATAATACTAGTGTTAATGAGATTTTTTTTATGAAATCACCCATAGTACACTCAGCATTTGCTATGTAATTGAAAATTAGTCACTGCTTATATAATGGTAGGCTACACCACTTTTTAAGGCGTATAAAATTTTCTGTTACACTAATCCTGATTAGTTATGTATCAATGATTATTATTATATTTGCTGATGCATTTGAGAGCTTTTAAAAACATCCATAGGTACACTCAGCAGTGTTTGAAAGTTAGTCACTGTTATGCTAGGCTGCTGCTCCCCTTTTCTATGTGTTCTCTTTCACTGTATTACTAATTACATTAATAACAATTATTATTATTACACTGTCTTATATTGTGACTAACACTGATGAGATCATTTAAGACACATTGATACACTCCTCACTGCTCATGTAGTTAATTCTCATTATTGATTTATTGTAATGCCTTACTAAATAATGAGGCAGAGCTGCCACTATCTTACCTGTCAGCACTCAGATGGTCGCATACTACCAGCTGGGTGAGCTGCCACTATCTTATCTGTCAGCACTCAGATGGTCCCATACTACCAGCTGGGTGAGCTGCCACTATCTTACCTGTCAGCACTCAGATGGTCGCATACTACCAGCTGGGTGAGCTGCCACTATCTTATCTGTCAGCACTCAGATGGTCCTATACTACCAGCTGGGTGAGCTGCCACTATCTTACCTGTCAGCACTCAGATGGTCCCATACTACCAGCTGGGTGAGCTGCCACTATCTTACCTGTCAGCACTCAGATGGTCCTATACTACCAGATGGGTGAGCTGCCACTATCTTACCTGTCAGCACTCAGATGGTCCCATACTACCAGCTGGGTGAGCTGCCACTATCTTACCTGTCAGCACTCAGATGGTCCCATACTACCAGCTGGGTGAGCTGCCACTATCTTACCTGTCAGCACTCAGATGGTCGCATACTACCAGCTGGGTGAGCTGCCACTATCTTATCTGTCAGCACTCAGATGGTCCCATACTACCAGCTGGGTGAGCTGCCACTATCTTACCTGTCAGCACTCAGATGGTCGCATACTACCAGCTGGGTGAGCTGCCACTATCTTATCTGTCAGCACTCAGATGGTCCCATACTACCAGCTGGGTGAGCTGCCACTATCTTACCTGTCAGCACTCAGATGGTCCCATACTACCAGCTGGGTGAGCTGCCACTATCTTACCTGTCAGCACTCAGATGGTCCCATACTACCAGCTGGGTGAGCTGCCACTATCTTACCTGTCAGCACTCAGATGGTCCCATACTACCAGCTGGGTGAGCTGCCACTATCTTACCTGTCAGCACTCAGATGGTCCCATACTACCAGCTGGGTGAGCTGCCACTATCTTACCTGTCAGCACTCATATGGTCCCATACTACCAGCTGGGTGAGCTGCCACTATCTTACCTGTCAGCACTCAGATGGTCCCATACTACCAGCTGGGTGAGCTGCCACTATCTTATCTGTCAGCACTCAGATGGTCCCATATTACCAGCTGGGTGAGCTGCCACTATCTTTTCTGTCAGCACTCAGATGGTCCCATACTACCAGCTGGGTGAGCTGCCACTATCTTACCTGTCAGCACTCAGATGGTCCCATACTACCAGCTGGGTGAGCTGCCACTATCTTATCTGTCAGCACTCAGATGGTCCCATATTACCAGCTGGGTGAGCTGCCACTATCTTATCTGTCAGCACTCAGATGGTCCCATACTACCAGCTGGGTGAGCTGCCACTATCTTACCTGTCAGCACTCAGATGGTCCCATACTCCAGCTGGGTGAGCTGCCACTATCTTATCTGTCAGCACTCAGATGGTCCCATATTACCAGCTGGGTGAGCTGCCACTATCTTATCTGTCAGCACTCAGATGGTCCCATACTACCAGCTGGGTGAGCTGCCACTATCTTATCTGTCAGCACTCAGATGGTCCCATACTACCAGCTGGGTGAGCTGCCACTATCTTATCTGTCAGCACTCAGATGGTCCCATACTACCAGCTGGGTGAGCTGCCACTATCTTATCTGTCAGCACTCAGATGGTCCCATACTACCAGCTGGGTGAGCTGCCACTATCTTACCTGTCAGCACTCAGATGGTCCCATACTACCAGCTGGGTGAGCTGTCACTATCTTATCTGTCAGCACTCAGATGGCCCCATACTACCAGCTGGGTGAGCTGCCACTATCTTATCTGTCAGCACTCAGATGGTCCCATACTACCAGCTGGGTGAGCTGCCACTATCTTATCTGTCAGCACTCAGATGGTCCCATACTACCAGCTGGGTGAGCTGCAAGCAACAAACAGCTACCATATATCAACATATAGTTGAGAATTCAAGCTTGCTGGCGTAGTTGACAGTCGTAGTTGACAGTCGTAGTTGAAGTCGTAGTTGACAGGCGTGGTTGAAAGTCGTCGTTGACAGTCGCGGTTGACAGTTGTGGTTGACAGTTGTAGTTGAGTCGTGGTTGACAGTCGTGGTTGACAGTCGTTGTTGACAGTCGTAGTTGAGTCGTGGTTGACAGTCGTGGTTGACAGTCGTGGTTCAGAGTCGTGGTTGACAGTCGTGGTTAACAGTCGTAGTTTAGTCGTGGTTGACAGTCGTGGTTGACAGGCGTAGTTGACAGTCGTAGTTGAGTCGTGGTTGAATCGTGGTTGAATCGTGGTTGACAGTCGTGGTTGACAGTCGAGGTTGACAGTCGTGGTTGACAGTCGTAGAGTCGTGATTGACAGTCGTGGTTGACAATCGTGGTTGAGTCGTGGTTGACAGTCGTGGTTGACTGTCGTAGTTGACAGTCGTGGTTGAGTCGTGGTTGATAGTCGTGGTTCAGAGTCGTGGTTGACAGTCGTGGTTAGCAGTCGTAGTTGAGTCGTGGTTGACAGTCGTAGTTGACAGTCGTAGTTGAGTCGTGGTTGAATCGTAGTTGACAGTCGTGGTTGACAGTCGAGGTTGACAGTCGTGGTTGACAGTCGTAGTTGAGTCGTAGTTGACAGTCGTAGTTGAGTCGTGATTGACAGTCGTGGTTGACAATCGTGGTTGAGTCGTGGTTGACAGTCGTAGCTGAGAGTCGCAGTTGAGTCGTGGTTGACAGTCGTGGTTGAGTCGTGGTTGACAGTCGTGGTTGAGTCGTGGTTGACAGTCGTTATTGAGTCGTGGTTGAGTCGTGGTTGACAGAAGTATCTGATGTTTTCTGATAATGTACGATGTCTGTAACACTTTTTTTATTATGGTCTTCTTATAATACATTGCAGAGTTTGTCATTGATCCAACCCCGTCAACACGATGGTATTCACACGTTTTCCATAATTATTTTTGACATAACCACAACCATATAACTACCTGAGAATGGATTTTTTTTGTTTTATCTTTTTTTCTTATCCAAATCGCTCCTTAATGACAATGTCACTGCACTACGGCCATCACTGACCAGATATTTGCACGTTTTTATGATTAAGGTCACAACCTTGACCTTTTGTTAATATCTGATTTGTCAGCACTGGCGCCAGCAGCGCTGACCAGGCGCCTAGCTGCCCCTCACACACACTAAACAACTCGCGCATTCAAATTTAAATTTTAAATTTACTGGCTTTATCACCTTTTTCAGACTCTGGAAACCTTGCAATACTCTTGTAGGTCGATTCACTGACTATATGGTGCACAATGATAGCTGACAATTTCCTAGAGCCGGAACAACAACGCTAAATGCTGGGAGAACCGTTATTAAAAAAAAGGGTGGCCCGGTGGTCTGGTGGCTAGAGCTCTCGCTTCACACACGGAGGGCCCGGGTTCGATTCCCGGCGGTTGGAAACATTTCGACGTGTTTCCTTACACCTGTTGTCATGTTCACCTAGCAGCAAATACGTACCTGGGTTGTTAGTCGACTGGTGTGGGTCGCAGCCTGGGGGACAAGATTAAGGACCCCAATGGAAATAAGACAGACAGTCCTCGATGACGCACTGACTTTCTTGGGTTATCCTGGGTGGCTAACCTTCCGGGGTTAAAAATCCGAAGAACTCTTATCTTATCTTAAAGCATACTGCCGTTTGTGTTTGTGTGAGGAAGAGGGAGAAGGGGGGAAAGAGGGAGGGGGACAGTGGCGAAGAGGGAGAGAGATGGAGAGGGAAAAAGAGAGAAGAATAAGGGGAGAAGGATAAGAGATAAGGGGAGAGGGTGTGTGGGGGAGTGTGGTGGTCAGATCTTTATGTAAAGTATCTTGTGTGTGTGTGTGTGTGTGTGTGTGTGTACTCACCTAATTGTGGTTGCAGGGGTCGACATTTAGCTCCTGGCCCCGCCTCTTCACTGATCGCTACTGGGTCCTCTCTCTCCCTGCTCAATGAGCTTTATCATACCTCGTTTTAAAGCTATGTATGGTTCCTGCCTCCACTACATCACTTGCTAGACTATTCCACTTCCTGATTACTCTATGGCTGAAGAAATACTTCCTAACATCCCTTTGACTCATCTGAGTCTTCAACTTCCAATTGTGACCCCTTGTTTCTGTGTCCCCTCTCTGAAACTTACTGTCTTTATCCACCTTGTCTATTCCACGCAGTATTTTATATGTCGTTATCATGTTTCCCTAACCCTCCTGGCCTCCAGTGTTGTCAAGCCAATTTCCCTTAACCTTTCTTTGTAGGACATTTCCCTTAGCTCTGGAACTAACCTTGTCGCAAACCTTTGCACTTTCGCTAATTTCTTGACGTGCTTGATCAGGTGTGGGTTCCAAACTGGTGATGCATACTCTAATATGGGCCTGACGTACATGGTGTACACTGTACACCGTGTACACTGATACTAAGGTATCGGAACGCTATTCTCATGTTTGCCAGGCGCCCATATGCTGCAGCAGTTACGCTTCCGGAGACGTGTTCGGTGTCATACTCCCCTCAAGATCTCTCCTTGAGTGAGGTTTTCAGTCTTTGGCCACCTAGCATATACTCTAAATAACAAAAAAGGCACAATACCGTGACTGGAACAATACACACACAACCCGCACATATAAAAAAGAGAGGAGCTTACGACGACGTTTCGGTCCGACTTGGACCATTTACAAAGTCACACTAACACACAGTTAGTTAGTTAGTTCAGACTCTCAGGTAAGGACCCACTAGGAGCGAGGGGGAAGTGGGGACAGAAGAAGAATAGCCGGTGAGAGGAAGAGCTTAAGTAGAAGAGAAAGAGTCAGGACTAAACCCAACAGTCTAACTACTTAACATTCTAACACACAGGACAGGAAGAAGGGGTATTTATAGGCAGGCAGACAGGGGAGGGCACAAGAAAGTGGTGGAGGGGTAAAAATGGTGGTAGTAGTGGCCGCCAGCTTCATTGCAGTGCTCCTTTCCTAGAATATGACTCACTCTACAACTACCACTACCCCTACTACCTCCATTATTACCCTCCACCACTTTCTTGTGCCCTTTCCTGTCTGCCTGCCTATAAATACTCCTTCTACCTGTCCTTTGTGTTAGTGTGACTTTGTAAATGGTCCAAGTCGGACCGAAACGTCGTCGTAAGCTCCTCTCTTTTTTATATGTGCAGGTTGTGTGTGTATAGCATATACTCTGTCTGCGGTCTTCTTTGCCCGTCCCCGATCTTCATGACTTTTCATTTGGCGGGGTTAAATTCGAGAAGCCAGTTGCTGGATCAGATGTCTAGCCTGTCCAGGTCTCTTTGAAGTCCTGCCTGTGTGTGTTAGTTTGTGTGTGTATGGGAGAGGGAGATATATATATACAGTAGTACCTCTACTTACGAGCAGAATTCGTTCCAGTCGGCTATTCAAGTGCCGATACCGAAAGATTTTTTGCCCATAAGAAATAATGAAAATTAGGTTAATCCATTTCAGACCCCTAAAAATACACTTACAAAAGAACCTACAAAAATACACTTACAAAATTGTTCGAGTTGGGAGCTGCTTGCAACACATGCAATATGCAACACTTGCAAGCTGCAACATTTGAACACATGCAAGCTGCAACACTTGTGCAACACTTGCAAGCTGCAACACTTGCAAGCAGCACCACTTGCAAGCTGCAACATATACAATCTGCAACACTTGAACACATGCAAGTTGCAACACTTGTGCAACACTTGCAAGATTCAACACATACACGCTGCAACAGTTGTGCAACATTTGCAAGCTGCAACACTTGCAAGCTGCAACACATGCAATGTGCAACATTTGCAAGCTGCACCACTTGAACACATGCAAGCTGCAACACTTGCAAGCTGCAACACATGCAAGATGCAACATTTTCAAGCTGCAACACTTGAACACATGCAAGCTGCAACACTTGAACACATGCAAGCTGCAACACTTGAACACATGCAAGCTGCAACACTTGAACACATGCAAGCTGCAACACTTGCAAGCTGCAACACATGTAAGTGTAATTTTACAAGAGAAAGATTGTGTTGCGAGAGTTCAAGCAAAAACTTTAACAGTGAAATTATAGTGAGAGACTCAGGTGTTGGTCAGTAATATAAGTGAGTCAGGATGGTGTATTACAACACATTAATTAACCCAGCAACAACAAATACCATTTTCGCAAATATGTTCATGATTTTTAATGTAAAAACATGTAATAGTCAACCATTATTACCAGCACGCGAAGGACTACATACAACTATCATCCTTTCCATCTACTTATATTTTATATAATAGAGAGAAAGAGAGAGAGAGGGAGGGAGGGAGAGAGAGAGATTAAAGAGGTCTTGCTGAAGCATAATAAATATTATTTTCCTTGCTTCTTTCTTCATGACAATTGTTCATTTCTCATGTTTCTAATAAAATTGTATTGCATATATGAACAATTGTAAATTCTCGATAAATCTTTTAACGTTCATTAGCAATTTTGTGTTGCATAGGCCTGGCTTAGAGGGCCAAGTAAGTTACATCAAATTGACTATTATCGAAAATCCTGCAGTTAGATTGATGGTCTGAGGACGTTTTGACTATTCTAGGACTATTTATAATCTTATAGTGCAAATGGTACTCACCTCCGTTAACTTCACAGGTGAGGGACATGGATTCACCCTCGTTGTATGGTCCCACCATGGTCCACACCTGAGCACCTCCCTGCTTGGCTAGGATTACAGGATCGTCTGGAGGAACTGCAAGGTGAGAGCAAAACAAGACTTTATTATATTATCACCTAGGCTCCATATTTCCTACCTTCAGTGCATACCTTCATGAGTCGAGTCTATATTTCACATGTTTGTCTTTACAATATATCTACAGGAGTACAGACTAGGTTCCATTTGTTTACCTTCTATGAATACCTTCTGGAACACAACATAGTTCCATGTGTTAACCTTTAGTGTGTTTGTACAGTATCAGAGCCAAGCTTCAGGTATCCTACCTTCAGTGAATACCAACAAGAGCAATTTATCAATTTATCATTCTTCAGCAGAGCCTGGTCCATGTTTTCTGCACTAATTGTTAATGAACTTTATATTATTTTATAATCGGCAACTGAAGTAATAATTACATGTTTGTTAGAAGAAAGTGTACTCTTTGATTTGGTCAAAACAAATTTTTAAACAATGGACGGCATCTACCAATCAAACTGAAAATGCTGTCTACGTATCTTCGATAGTAACTTGAATGTCAGTATTTTCTTCAATTTCCCTTCTCCAACTTAAGCAAAGTAATAATCTGAAGCTAAATACTAGCATTGTTTTAAGTTTACTTATGTCTGACTGAGTGAGGGCATTAAGTAGTGTAGCACAGTGAACAACTCAACATAACTGACACAGCGACATGCATGCCATGCTCTTCATGGCATTTTTTGAGAAGACTTTAGTCCAGCGGGAGCTTTAACAGTCCATGGATTGATAAAGTCTCTGGTGGATAAAGCGTCTTCTCAATAAAGGTCGTAAACTGCATATTAGGTCTTACTAACATACACTTAAAAATTGTTTCTTAATACGCCCAGGATACAGCCATTTGAAAGATGACTCAATCACGATTCAGAAGTTATTTCATACAAGTCAGTTTTTATATATACAATCCATATATTTTGAAGTCTGTGTGTGTTAGTTAGTTACCATTTGGTCCTAGGCACATATCGATTAGACACTAGGCCTGTTGTATATGGGTGCGTGTGTGTGCGTGTGTGTGCGTATGCGTGTGCGTGAGCGTGTGCGTGTGTATGTGTGTGTCAGTATATGTGTGTACTCAACTAGTTGTACTCACCTAGTTCTGGTTGCAAGGGTCGAGTCACAGCTCCTGGCCCCGCCTCTTCACTGGCCACTACTACGTCACTCTTCCTGCTCCATTAGCTTTATCATACCTCTTCTTAAAGCTATGAATGGATCCTGCCTCCACTACATCACTTCCCAAGATATTCCACTTCCTGACCACTCTGTGACTGAAGAAATACTTCCTAACATCCATATGATTCATCTGAGTCTTCAACTTCCAACTGTGTCCCCTTGTTGATGTGTAACATTTCTGGAACATCCTGTCTTTGGCCACCTTGTTGATTCCTCTCAGTATTTTATATGTCGTTATCATGCCCCCCCCCTATCACTCCTGTCCTCCAGTGTCATCAGATCAATTTCCCTTAACCTCTCCTCGTAGGACAAACCCCTTAGCTCCGGGACTAGTCTTGTTGCAATCCTTTGCACTTTCTTTAGTTTCCTTACATGGTTGGCTAGGTGTGGGTTTCAAACTGGTGCTGCATACTCCAATATGGGCCTAATGTACACAGTGTACAGGGTCCTGAACGATTCCTTATTAATATATGAGAATGCTGTTCTTAAGTTTGCTAGCTGCAGCAGTTATTTGGTTGATGTGCGCTTGTAGTCTCTAGCCCCCTAGACAGTACGCCGTCAGCAGTCTTCTTTGTCCTTACCCAATCTTCATGACTTTGTACTTCCTTTGGTTGAACTCCAGGAGTTAGTTGCTGGACCAGGCCTGCAGCCTGTCCAGATTCCTTTGTAGTTCTGCCTGGTCCTATTCCGATTGAATTTTTCTCATCAACTTCACATCATCTGCAAACAGGGACACTTTGGATTCTAATCCTTCCGCCATGTCGTTCACAAATACCAGAAACAGCACCGGTTCTAGAACTGATCCCTGTGGCACCCCGCTCGTTACAGGCACCTACTCTGATGCCTCGCCACTTACCATGACTCGCTGTTGTCTTCCTGACAGGTATTCCCTGATCCATTGCAGTGACTTCCCTGATATCCCTGTCTGGTCCTCCAGATTTTGCACTAATCTCTTGGGAGGAAGTATATCAAACGCCTTCTTACAGTCCAAGTAAATGCAATCTACCCACCCCTCTCTCTCTTGTCTTACTGCTGTCACTCTGTTATTGATCTCCAGTAGGTGTGTGACACTGATTTCTCCTGTCCCTTAAACCGTGCTGGCTGTCGTTGATAAGCTCATTCCTTTCAAGGTGCTCCACCACTCTTCTCCTGATAATCTTCTCCATGACTTTGCATACTGTACATATCAGTGACAATGTTCTGTAGTTTAATGCTTCATGTATGTTACCTATTTTTTAAAATTGAGACTACATTTGCTGTCTTCCATACCTCAGGTAGCCGCAATATTGAAGATTATTGTTATTGGAACACATAGCGCCTCTGCTCCTTCTTTCAGGACCCATGGAGAGATATTATCTGGCCCCATCGCCTTTGAGGTATCTAGCTCGCTTAGCAGCCTCTTCACTTCTCCCTGGGTTGTATGTATTGTGTCCAACACTTGATGGTGTATCCCGCCTCTCCGTCTTTCTGGAGTCCCCTTCTGTCTCCTCTCTGAACACTTCTTTGAATATCATGTTGAGCTCACATACTTCTTGGTAGTTTCTTGTGATCTTCCCTCCTTCCTTCCTCAGCCTGACTACCTGGTCCTTGACTGTTGTGTTCCTCCTGATGTGGCTGTACAACTGCTTTTGGTCTGATTTGGCTTTCGTATTGTCGTTGAGCCTCCCTTCTTACCTGTGCATTTTCATTTCTGGCTCTACAACTTCTTTCCTTATTCTCCTGGGTCCTTTGCCTTCTATACTTCTTCCATTCTCTAACACACTTGATTTTGGCCACCTTTGGGTGAACCAAGCGCTCATCCTTGCTTTTTCGTTATTTCTGTTACCCTTGGTTCAAACCTTTCCTCAGCTTCTTTGCATATTGTTGTCACATATCCCATTATCTCGTTTACTGACTTCCCTGCTAGTTCTCTGTCCCACTGAACCATCTATAGGAAATTCTTCATGCCAGTGCAGTCCCCTCTCTTGTTGTTTGGCTTCATTCTTCCTGCCCTTCCTGCTTCCCTGTCAATTTGTAACTCTAATATGTTTTCGAAGCTCAGAACCACATGATCACTGGCCCCGAGGGGTCTTTCATATGTGATTTCCTCAATGTCTGCACTACTCAAGGTGAATACTAGGTTCAATCTTGCTGCTTCATCATCTCTTATCTCTCTGGAAGTGTCACTTACGTGTTGGTACATGAAGTTTTTAAGTACCACCTCCATCATCTTAGCCAACCACGTTTTAGGGTGTTGAGTGAGTGTTTAACTGGTGTGGACGGTGTTCACTCCGGCGGTGGATTGCCTCTAGTGTGTCAGTGAAGCAGAATGCGTCAGTATTCTCCAAAGGAGGGGGGTATGCGCCCTTACTACCCTTGTTAAGGGCCCTCACCCTTTCCTCCCTTAGGAAGGGGCCAGACGAGGCGAGTCTGGGTGCATAAACAAAATAACTCAGACCAGATGTACTGACCACAGTGTGTCACGTGGTCTGACCAAGTAGCAGCGAGTGTATGTGACTTAATAGACATTTGATATAAATGTAACTCTTTGTCATAACAGGAAGATTACAGTAAACTGTTGTATTAGTTTCTACACTTGAAAATTACAATCATGTGTTCCAGTGATTGAAATTTGGGGAACACAAACATTTTAATTACCACTTGTGGCGGCGTGTAGCGGTTGTTGAAATTGTGCTGATCACAGCATGCTGGGCACCACGAGGCACCACGTGGCTGCACGAGACTGCAAGAGGCGGCACGAGGGTCAGATTGAATTCGGCCACCGGAAGGAGGGGTCATACGACGCGAGGCTACATAACTCAACAAAGACATTAGTCGTACGCGTCCGTTATTCTAATTTAATCTCCACTAACGTCGGGAAATAAGATAAGAACTCTGTTCCAGCGCGTTTAGTGAATAACATCAACATCGCGGTATATTCAGAAGTGTGCGCAGCTTCTGATTACGGCAAGACAAACATAGAGACAATCGCAAGTGAACTCCATCGAAACAAGACGGTGATTCTTCAGCGGCATTCTACAATCAAGACAGCATTTCCGCCGTATATGGTGGAGCCAATACCATCGCTCAAAGTTACACGAGCAAGGTATGTTTTTGTGTTCTTGTCAGGCAGGGGACTGCGCAGTTCTTGTTTTCCAAGAGCAGCAAAATTTACCTATTGACGGCGGTTATGCGTGGACTTTTAAGTCCAAACACGTGAGTAAACCGCCTTTCAGTCCATCAAAGACTGAAATATGGGCATATGCTCCTTTGGGGCAATAATTATACTCACTTGATGTTTATATTACAGCCCAGTGGAGAATGAGGCCATAGATGTTTCCCCTGTGAAGAAGTTGGGGATGGCTGCGACTTCTTGGATTCATCAATAAGCTAAGTAGCAAGTTACAAAGTTCATTATATCGTAGAGCACATCCTCCACAGTGTGTGTGTGTTTGTATACTCACCTAATTGTACTTACCTGATTGTGGTTACAGGGGTCGAGTCATAGGTTTTGGCCCCTCTTCACTGGTCGCTACTAGGTCCACTCTCTCCTTGCTCCATGAGTTTTATCATACCTCTTCTTAAATCTATGTATGGAACGTGCCTCCACTACAACACTCTCCAGACTATTCCACTTACTGACAACTCTATGACTGAAGAAATACTCATCTGAGTTTCCAACTTCCAGTTGTGACCCCTTGTTGCTGTGTCACATCTCTGATTCATTTTGTTCTAATCCGCCCTGTCAATTCCTCTTAAAATTTTTAATGTTGTTATTATGTCTCGCCTATTCCTCCTGTCTTCCAGTGTTGTCAGGTTGAGTTCCCTCAACCTTTTCTCATAGAACATACCCCTTATCTCCAGGACTAGTCTTGTTGCAAACCTTTATACTTTCACTAATTTCTTGACGTGTTTGACCAGATGTGGGTTCCATACTGATTCTGCATATTCCAATGTGGGTCTGACGAACACGGTGCAGTGTCATGAATGACTCTTAACTTTGATGTCGAAACGCTATTCTCAGGTTTGCCAACCGCCCATATGCTGCAGCAGTTATTTGGTTGATGTGTGCCTCAGGAGATGTGCTCGGTATGATGCTCACCCCAAGATCCTTTTCCTTGAGTGAGTTTTGCAGCCTCTGACCTCTTTGGCTACTCTGTCTGCGGTCGTCTTTGTCCTTCCTCAAGCTGCTTTACATAAGGGAGGTAGTAGAGCACTAGCTAAAAATGACAGACCAGTAGCCCTAACTTCTCACATCAAAAAATCTTCGAAAGATTACAAATTTCAGGGACCAGCGCAATCGACATAACGCAAACCAGCATGGTTTTAGAGCAGGAGGATCATTCCTGTCACAACTGCTGAACCATTATGACAGAACTATGGAGGCATTGGAAGACGACCAAAATGCAGAAGTGATTTACATAGATTTTGAGAAGGCATTTAACAAATGCGACCATGGAGTGGTAGCGCAGAAAATGAGGGCTATGGTAGGCAGATGTATTCTCGGGTTCCTAACACACAGAATACAGAAAGTAGTAGTAAACAGAGCAAGATCCAGTATCAGCGAGGTAAAAAGCTCAGTTCCTCAAGGCACTGTCCTGGCACCTCTGCTGTTTCTCACCCTCATAGCAGACATAGATAAAAACACCCGACACAGTTTTGTCTCATTATTTACAGATGACACTTAAATAAGGATGAAAGTCACTATGGTAAAGACACTGAGAAATTACAAGAACACATAAGCATTACAATGTAATGGGAGAGGAAAGCATCTACAGAGACAAAGCCAGGGCTAAGATTCATACAGGGAAAGTTGTGTATAAGGGAGGATTCAACAAGACGGTTTTAGCAGAAGACCAATCAATAGGATGACTGTGATCTCTGACATGACAGAAAAGAGCATTATTAGTGTCGGCAAGCCTAACAATATTTTTTGTGCTCCCTAAGTCTGTCAGAAAGAGATCGGCCAGTTTCTCTAAAGTACTGAAGAGGACATGAGGAACATGAAATAGAGTAGACACCAGGAGAATCAATAGACGGAGGGGAGGTATGAACTAGATTAGTGCTAAGAGTGTTAGTCTGGCGAAAGGTAAGTTTGATGTCTAAGGAACGGAGAGAGTTGTTGAGATTAGAGAGACCAGAGATGTAGGGAAGGCAGAGATCACAGTCATCCTATTGATTGGTCTTCTGCTAAAACTGTCTACCCTACGTCCAACTTTCATAGTCGCCGCCTGGTTGAATCCTCCCTTATACACAACTTTCCCTGTATGAATCTTAGCCCTGGCTTTGTCTCTGTTGATGCTTTCCTCTCCCATTACATTGTTAAATGCTCCAAACTTCAGAACACCCGATTCCTTCCCCTTCTATCTCTTCCCCCTTCTCCTCTTTCTCCTTTCTCCTCTGTGTTTTCTTTATTTTCTTTTGCCTTGTATTTGTCCTTCTTTATTTTATTTTTATTTTAATTTAATTTTTCCCCCTCTGTGTTGTTGTCTCTACCCTATGCGGGCCTCCAGCTTCATTGCAGTGCTCCTTTCCTAGAACATGACTGACTCCACTATTACTACTACTACCACTACTACCTCCATTATTACCCCTCCACCACTTTCTTGTGCCCTCCCCTGTCTGCCTGTCTATAAATACCCCTTCTTCCTGTCCTGTGTGTTAGTGTGACTTTGTAAATGGTCCAAGTCTGACCGAAACGTCGTCGTAAGCTCCTCTCCTTTTTTATATGTGCTGGTTGTGTGTGTATTGCCAGTCATGTTTACACTTTATATCTACAAGCACTTTGTTTGGATTTTTTGGGTTATCCTAGGAAATTTACATTATATATAATTGTATTTGTGTACCTGTGAGAAAGATAGACAGAGACAGGCAGGCATAGGTTATAAGACATTCTGAAAGGATGTTGCACAAATGTTGCACATGGGTTATTATCAAGGTTTTTGATATTTCCTCGACCACTTATAACCATATCCACCTCAGAGCCACTAAACTCGGGGTCAACATCACTTTCCACTTAAAATGGGAGAGTTAATACTACATAACATCAGTGAATCCCATGTGTTTGCCGCGCTGTTTGCTCTAGCTGGCGCTCAATTGAACTGGTGCTCCCACAAGGTACTAAGTGGTCCCAGATTTTTTTAATACAACGCAGACCAAGGGCTAAGACCCATTCTATGCTGTCCAGACATCTCAGGCCAATCGTGCCAAATTTGGAGGCAGGAAAAATAAAACGTAAATATACGTTTGGGGCAGTAGTGGTATTAACGTATGGACCGTTTGCGGGTTAAAACACCAGCCTCACAACTGAATCTTTTTTGATTGTGTCAACAACACTACTGACCCTGAGCACTACTGACCCACTAACCGTGACCTCAGGGTCAGTGGTCTAGAAGGTGCAGAGTACATGTGGACGAACCAACACCTAGGGTGTTTATGTCCTGAACTTCTGTCTCAGCTATAAACACTGAGTCTCAGTACTGACATCACTTCACACATTTTTTTGCTATACACTGTATAAATGTATATCACACATCCATATTAAATGTTTATATACTTATACATAAATGTCAATGTTAATATGAAAGTTCAAACTTAATATAACTTCCTAAAATATATAAGAGACAAACATAAGACAGTTTCTTCTCTTAATTTGTGTCTATAAACATTATAAGCACTGTGTGTATATATACACTCAGAGACTAGTTGCGCGCCAGTCTGCTTCTGTCAGCATTTCTGCTCGCGAGTGGAGCTAGGTGGGTGAGTCATACCCTGCCCCTCATCCCATGGGTGACAATGGGTGAGCGGTGAGGGTTGAGCCGGCTCACGTTTTCTATGCCAGGGAATCCCATTCTCTTGACTGATCCTGGAGGGACTCATATACATATTCTGGTTTCTTTTGTAAAAACACTAGTTTTACAGCTTTTTTCGAAGGACCTTGGATCGTAGACACTTATACACTATAGTATAAGTCTTTGGACCACCACGTGGCCACTTTATCCGATTCGAATACGACCAATTTGTTAGGGAATTGGAATTCCTAAGAATAATGAACTGTAATTAAGCAACTTAGCTAATTGATGAATCCACGACTTTGCAGCCGTCCCTGATGTCATTATACAGGATGCATACATTCCAACCCCTTGAGCTGTCAAAATAAAAGGTATTAGTTTAAAATTAATTGCCCCAGAGGAGCATATTCCCATATAGTAAGTCAGTGTAGGGACTGAATATTACTTACGGGGTTTCGGCTGATCGCCCACGCGTGACCGGGTGAATGATAAATCTGCCTAGATCATGAATGTGTTCCTAATTGCGCAGTTAATTGAACATCTAAATGTCTGAGCAGACTTACCTGGGTATTTGTATCGGACCCTTAATTCACACCTGGAAAACGCTGTCTTGATTGTAGAATGTCGCTGATGAGTCACCGTCTTGTTCGATGAAGTACACTCGCGATTGTCTCTCTACGTTTGTCTTTTAGCAGTAATAAAAAGCTGTGCACACTTCTCTGTAATGTACTGCTGTTTTATGATTAATTATCACTAAACGCGCTGGAACAGAGTTCTTATCTGATTTCCCTGCGTTAGTGGAGATTGATAAGAGATCGGATGCACACGACAAATGTTCCTTTGTTAGGTCAAATCAAGCGCCATAAGCCCTCCCTCTTTGGTTTCTTAAAACCCTTTACCTGGCAGGATCGTTAAAATACAGTCCTTAACACGTGTTTTTTGCGCGTGTCATCCTACTTCCCCAGAGCATCTAGGTTCCCGTTCTCTGTTTCTGACCAATCACAAGCCTTCTGTGAGTCGCTCCAGCTGAGTGAGACCAGCGTCTGCTCGCTTCCCATTGGTTGAGAGACCAAAATGTAAACACTTCTAGCTTGGCATCGCCCAGAGCCAGATTTTTGCTCTCCTTCCACTCGTATACACTGTGATTATACTCTCTACAATGTCGGTAAGTACTTATTGTTGTGTCCAGTGTGTAAATGAATAGTTTAGGCATATTTTGAGATATATATCAGGAGTTAGATATTCATAATATGAGTGTACCATGCAATTTAAAAAAGTGCAACAAAAAAGGACCGTAAAAAAACGGTCCAGCCCGTCAGGGCTACATTTTAAATTTCAGTAAAAAAATATTTATATTAAAAATTCTAGTGCATATATGAATTCTGTAGTGGTCTGGGTGTGTACAGAACATTCTTATTGTCATTCCAGATGAATGATAAATTGTTCTATGGTGAATCCTCCCAAGAGAAGTCCAAATATCTTTGCATTTTGGAGGAAAGTGACTCAGATCCAGAACCAGATGACCTGTTGCTATCTCCAGTGCAGTACCAATGTGCAGAAAGGCCTGATGACAGTGTGAGGTTTGACAAAAACGATAGGTTTGATAAAATGCTAGGTCACTGGCCAGTGCAAATCAAGATATTTACATGCAAGTATTGCAGAAAAACAAAAAAAATCATGTCACATCCTCATTTTCCTGTGCCATATGCAAAGTAAATCTATGCATCAAGAAGGAAAGAAATTGCTTCATAGCCTTTCATTGTAGAAATTAGTGATCTAGAATGATTGTTCTTTCTCAGGAAATTCAGGAATATGGGACTTGAAAGTTTAATCCCTTTGCAATGTGTCCATGTTGCTCTTTGGTTCATTTTTATATTTTTTTATATACTTACAAAATGTTTGGAAACAAGTTTCATTAATTTTTTTGATATTGTCTATTAGTATAATAAAATAGAAAAATACTTATTTGGTGTTTTATTAACAATTGCAAATTTGCAACATTTAGAATTTGCCACCCTTTACCGGGCAGGACCATTCAAAAACGGTCCTCGAATATTGGCAATTGCATGAAAAGTTATTTTTAGAATTTCAATTATATGGGCTCATTATCCTTACATTGAGCTACTCTATCCACTCATATGAAATACATTTCAAAATTATCATTTTCCAGGGAGTGCCCGGTAAAGGGTTTAAGTCAATCTAACGCCCGCTTCTCCGCTCCTGTTGGTTTGCTCGGTATCGCTGACCTAAGCTCAATTGCCCTACTTGCTAAACACTGCAACAGTTTGCAATTCAAATGCTTGTGTTCTTTAGATATTTCGATCACTGAGAGCACATGATTGTTTTTTCCAGTGTATAAAAATGAAACAGCAGTTTTCTTTAACTTTCCTGCTATGGCAAAGAGTCCCATTTATCTCAAATGTTTATCACTCATATACACTACCAATAACCACAAGAGACTTGGTATACGTGCCTCAGTGTCGTTTATGGTACAAACACTTGTAACTAATTAAACTGTTGACCAGGAAGCCAGATGCCGTCTGGCCCTTTCTAAGGGCTGGGCCCTTGAAAGGGCTGAAGGGGCTGAAAGGGCTGATACCCCCCTCTCTTGGAGAATTTTCTCCACAGTAGTGCCACTCTGGATACTCATCAAAGGTATATCAAAGGTAAATCCAAGTGTAAATTTATGCTTATTAAATTTCCATTGAGTGTCCCATGTGACTCTCACTATAGCGACAGTGTTCTCAGTGTGACTCTCACTATAGCGAAAGTGTTCTCATTGTGACTCTCACTATAGTGACAGTGTTCTCAGTGTGACTCACTATAGCGACAGTTTTCTCAGTGTGACTCACTCCAGCGACAGTGTTCTCAGTGTGACTCACACTATAGCGACAGTGTTATCAGTGTGACTCTCACTATAGCGACAGTGTCCTCAGTGTAAATCTCACAATAGCGACAGTGTTTTCAGTTTGACTCTCACGATAGCGACAGCGTTCTCAGTGTGACTCACTATAGCGACAGTGTTCTCAGTGTGACTCACACTATAGCGACAGTGTCCTCAGTGTGACTCTCACTATACTGACAGTGTCCTCAATATGATTCACTATACTGACAGTGTCCTCAATGTGACTCATTAAACTGACAGTGTCTTCAGTGTGACTCTCACTATACTGTCAGTTTTCTCAGTGTGACTCATTAAACTGACAGTGTAATAACTATGACTCACTCTACTGACAGTGTTATCAGTGTGACTCACTATACTGACAGTGTCATCAGTGTGATTCACTATACTGAGTGTCCTCAGTTTGACTCTCACTATAGTGACAGTGTCCTCAGTGTGACTCACTATACTGACAGTGTCCTGAGTGTGACTCACTATACTGACACTGTCTTCAGTGAGACTCACTATACCTACAGTGTATTCAGTGTGATTCACTATACTGACAGTATCCTCAGTGTGACTCTCATTACACTGACAGTGTCCTCAGTGTGACTCTCACTACACTGACAGTGTCCTCAGTGTGACTCACTATACTGCCAGTGGCCACAGTGGGGCTCTCACTTTACTGACAATGTCCTCAGTGTGACTTTCACCATAATGACAGTGTCCTGTCCTGAGTGTGACTCACTATACTGACAGTGTCCTCAGTGTGACTCATTACACTGACAGTGTCCTAAGTGTGACTCTCACTATACTGACAGTGTTATCAGTGTGACTCTCACTATACTGACAGTGTCGTCAGTGTGACTCTCACTATACTGACAGTGTCTTCAGTGTGACTCACTACACCCACAGTGTCTTCAGTGTGACTCACTACACCCACAGTGTCTTCAGTGTGACTCACTACACCCACAGTGTCTTCAGTTTGACTCACTACACCCACAGTGTCTTCAGTGTGACTTACTACACCCACAGTGTATTCAGTGTGACTCACTATACTGTCAGTTTTCTCACAGTCTCACTAAACTGACAGTGTCCTCAGTGTGACTCTTATTACACTGACAGTGTCCTCAGTGTGACTCTCACTACACTGACAGTATCCTCAGTGTGACTCTCACTATACTGACATTGTCCACAGTGGGACTCTCACTATACTGACAGTGTCCTAAGTGTAACTCACTATACTGATAGTGTTGCGTATCTTGAAGTATACGCAATAAGAATTTTATATTTCATAAGTTTATATTGGAGATATTTTCAGTAATAGCTAAACTAAAAATATCTTACTTTATAAACTTGTATACTTAGTTGTGTAAATAGGTAGGATGATATATGACGGTAGCTAACTAGCTATCCGGTCGTTATGAAACGTCAGGTATTCCCGCCTTGAAGCCACGTCACCATACCTAAGGTTGTGGCCACCGGCCTGACCCAAGGCAGTCTTCACTTGCTCTCTGATGGAGAACAAACTTCCCCCACCTTGTGAAAGTACACCATCTCGTCTCCTGGATTAACTCTTCTTGCATTTCCCGAGGAATTGGTCTCTAGCTCCACCCTGAGCAAGTCTACGTGTGCTACGACATTAAGAGACTCTGATATTGGTCTCTAGCTCCACCCTGAGCAAGTCGACGTGTGCTACGACATTAGAGACTCTGATATTGGTCTCTAGCTCCACCCTGAGCAAGTCTACGTGTGCTACGACATTAAGAGACTCTGATATTGGTCTCTAGCTCCACCCGGAACGAACCAGTGTATATTAATTTAGTGAAGAGTGTTACTTAGTTACAACTATATTAAGAACTAAAGTAAGGCATAAGATATATATTATATTAGTGAAACTAACTGGAAGGTGTTTAAATATTAATTTATTTTACTAAGTAATGTTACACTTAGTATTGGACAAATAAAATCCTGGTAAAGTATTGTGTGCATTATATCCATTCCTGATTATTACGAGAAGCACTAATACAAAAGCAATCAACTGGCCAGAATCGTAATAGTGTCCTCAGTGTGACTCTCACTATATGGACAGTTTTCTCAGTGTGACTCTCACTATACTGACAGTGTTCTCAGTGTGACTCACTATACAGACAGTGGCATCAGTGTGACTCACTATACTGACAGTATCCTCAGTGTGACTCTCACTATACTGACAGTTTTCTCAGTGTGACTCTCACTATACTGACAGTTTTCTCAGTGTGACTCTCACTATACTGACAGCTTTCTCAGTGTGACTCTCACTATACTGACAGTTTTCTCAGTGTGACTCTCACTATACTGACAGTTTTCTCAGTGTGACTCTCACTATACTGACAGTTTTCTCAGTGTGACTCTCACTATACTGGCAGTTTTCTCAGTGTGACTCTCACTATACTGGCAGTTTTCTCAGTGTGACTCTCACTATACTGGCAGTTTTCTCAGTGTGACTCTCACTATACTGACAGTTTTCTCAGTGTGACTCTCACTATACTGACAGTTTTCTCAGTGTGACTCTCACTATACTGACAGTTTTCTCAGTGTGACTCTCACTATACTGACAGTTTTCTCAGTGTGACTCTCACTATACTGACAGTTTTCTCAGTGTGACTCTCACTATACTGACAGTTTTCTCAGTGTGACTCTCACTATACTGACAGTTTTCTCAGTGTGACTCTCACTATACTGACAGTTTTCTCAGTGTGACTCTCACTATACTGACAGTTTTCTCAGTGTGACTCTCACTATACTGACAGTTTTCTCAGTGTGACTCTCACTATACTGACAGTTTTCTCAGTGTGACTCTCACTATACTGACAGTTTTCTCAGTGTGACTCTCACTATACTGACAGTTTCTCAGTGTGACTCTCACTATACTGACAGTTTTCTCAGTGTGACTCTCACTATACTGACAGTTTTCTCAGTGTGACTCTCACTATACTGACAGTTTTCTCAGTGTGACTCTCACTATACTGACAGTTTTCTCAGTGTGACTCTCACTATACTGACAGTTTTCTCAGTGTGACTCTCACTATACTGACAGTTTTCTCAGTGTGACTCTCACTATACTGACAGTTTTCTCAGTGTGACTCTCACTATACTGACAGTTTTCTCAGTGTGACTCTCACTACACTGAAAGTGTCCTCAGTGTGACTCTCACTACTCTGACAGTGTCCTCAGTGTGACTCACTATTCTACAATGCCTTCATTGTGACTCATTATACTTACACTGTCCTCAGTGTGACTCACTATACTGACTGTTACGGCCTCCCACCTAAACGGTACTTAGGTAGTTTACCTGTCGGCCAGCAGTCACTGGTGATGTCATCAAATGTAATGTTGGACTGCTGAGCCGGCTGGACCGATAGTGTCAACCAGACTCTCCCATACACTACTGGAGTTCGCCAGGCAGACCTGCTTGAGAGTTGCAGATTCTCAGTGTGGTGCTGGTGACAGGCCTCTAGTGCAGAGAGAACTGGAAGTTCTATCCTCTCTAGACCGTGTTACTCGAAAGCAACTCTGTACTTGTGATGTTTGCAAAGCCAAGCACAGTGATGAAAGTGTTCTCTTCCTGCTTGATATGAGGACACTGTAGCATTATGAGGAGAGCGGCAAGTCTGGTCACCAGAATTAGACTCTCTACTGGCTTATTCATTGTACCGACTGTTGTACCTGAAATTGTGTACCTGAGACTATGTACCTGAGATTGTCCTTACACGGAGATTGTGTTACCCGGAGTGTTAGGTATTCAGTGGTGTATCCAGTGTGTGACGGTGCACGACACAAGTTAAGAGTCGTGTATTTGGTGTGTCAAGACGCGGTGCACAGGTTTCACTAGAGAATGAGTTCATGATGCAGGGGGGGTGCCATGTGACACAGAAGGTGTCGTGTGACACTGAGCGATGGCGTGTGTAAAACAGAAAACGGTGTCTAAGGACACGGTGGACAAGGCATATCATGACAAGGTATGGTAGCGTCCTGCGTGACACTTGAAGATGACAGTGACTTGATAAGCACTGATTACAGTGGACCCTCGGTTAACGAATACCCCGGAAATCGTGCAATTATGTAAGTATAATTTTGTAAGTTCTTGTGGAAGTGTATTTTTGGGGGTCTGAAATAGACTAACCTACGTGAAATTTTTCCTTAAGGGAGTAAATTCGTTCGGTAATGGCACTTGAGCAGACTTCAGGAGTGAAGTTTTTACGAAACTCGGGGGTCCACTGTATATGACTTTACTTGTATTTTATTGTACTATGATTTTGTGTATATAAATGTTTTTACACAAATTATTAGATTGTTTTTATTCAGATTGTTTTATATTAATAATATAATATATTAAATATTTTAAATCTGATAATTTTTTTTTATCCAAAACAGTCTTTTATTACAAATGTTTTTTTTTTTTGTTATATATGGAGGCCTGTCTGGGATATTGTTTGTCCGGGAAATGACTGTTCTGGATAAATTTTATATTACGTAGTACTTAAAAATAATAAATATCTTTGTGTGTCGGTCATTTTGTGGTGGGGGTGTTACGGCCTCCCACCTAAATGGTACTTAGGTAGTTTACCTGCCAGCCGGCAGTCACTGGTGACGTCATCAAATGTAATGTTAGACTGCTGAGCCGGCTGGACCGATAGTGTCAACCAGACTCTTCCATATACAACACTGGAGAGTTCAAGACTCTCCCATACACTACTGGAGTTCGCCAGGCAGACCTGCTTGAGAGTTGCAGATTCTCATAGTGTGGTGCTGGTGGCAGGCCTCCAGTGCAGAGAGAACTGGAAGTTCTATCCTCTCTAGACCGTGTTACTCGAAAGCAACTCTGTACTTGTGATGTTTGCAAGGCCAAGTACAGTGATGAAGGTGTTCTCTTCCTGCTTGATATGAGGACACTGTAGCATTATGAGGAGAGCGGCAAGTCTGGTCACCAGAATTAGACTCCCTACTGGCTTATTCATCGTACAGACTGTTGTACCTGAAATTGTGTACCTGAGACTATGTACCTGAGATTGTGTTTACCCAGAAATTGTGTTACCCGGAGTGTCAGGTATTCAGTGGTGTATCCAGAGAGCTTGTGACGGTGGCACGACACAAGTTAAGAGTCGTGTATTTGGTGTGTCAAGACGCGGTGCACAAGTTTCACTAGAGAATGGGTTCATGATGCAGGGGGCGAGCCATGTGGCACAGAGAAGGTGTCGTGTGACACTGAGCGATGGCGTGTGTAACACAGAGACAAGGGTGTCTGAGGACACGGTGGAGAAGGTGTATTATGACGAGGTATGGTAGTGTCCTGCGTGACACTTGAAGACGGCAGCCACTTGATAAGCACCGAGTATATGATTTTACTTGTGGTATTTTATTGTACTATGATTTTGTGTATATTAATGTTTTTACACAAATTATTAGATTGTTTTTATTCAGATTGTTTTTATGTTAATAATAATATAATATATTAAATATTTGAAATCTGAGAGATTTTTGTTTTCCCGAACAGTCATTTGTTACAAAAGTTTTTTTTTTTTGTAATACTGACAGTGTCCTCAGTGTGACTCACTATACTGGCAGTGCCCTCAGTGTGACTCACTATAATGACAGTATATTCAGTGTGACTCTCACTACACTGATAATGTCCTCAGTATGACTTACTATACTGACAGTGTCCTCAGTGTGACTCTCACTATACTGACTGTTTTCAGTGTGACTCACTATACTGACAGTGTCATCAGTGTGACTCACTATACTGACAGTGCCGTCAGTGTGACTCACTATACTGAGTGTCCTCAGTGTGACTCACTATACTGACAGTGCCGTCAGTGTGACTCACTATACTGACAGTGTCCTCAGTGTTACTCTCACTGTACTGACAGTGTCCTCAGTGTGACTCACTATAATAACAGTGTCGTCAGTGTGACTCAGTATACTGACAGTGTCCTCAGTGTTACTCTCACTATACTGACAGTGTATTCAGTGTGACTCACACTTCACAGTGACCTCAGTGTGACTGTACTGACAGTGTCCTCAGTGTGACTCACTACTCTGACAGTGTCTTCAGTCTGACTCACTATACTGACAGTGTCCTCAGTGTGACTCACAATACTGACAGTTTTCTCAGTGGGACTCTCACTTAACAGTGTCTTCAGTGTGACTCTTACTATACTGACTGTTTTCAGTGTGACTTACTATACTGACAGTGTCATCAGTGTGATTCTCACTATACTTAGTGTTTTCAGTGTGACTCACTATACTGACAGTGCTATCAGTGTGACTCACTATACTACCAGTGTCCTCAGTGTGACTCACTATACTAACAGTGTTCTCAATCTGACTCACTATACTGACAGTGTCATCAGTGTAACTCACTATACTGACAATCCTCATTGTGACTCACTATACTGACAGTGTCCTCAGTGTGACTATCACTACACTGAAAATGTCCGCAGTGTGACTCTCACTATACTGACAGTCCTCAGTGTGACTCACTATGCTGACAGTGTCATCAGTGTGACTCTCACTATACTGACAGTGTCGTCAGTGTGACTCTTACTATACTGAGAGTATCCTCAGTGTGACTCTCACTATACTGACAGTGTCCTTAGTGTGACTCATTACAATGACAGTGTCCTCAGTGTGACTCACTATTCTGACAGTGTCCTCAGTGTGACTCCCTATACTGACAGTGTCCGCAGTGTGACTCACTATACTGACAGTATCCTCAGTGTGACTCACTGTACTGACAGTGTCCTCAGTGTTACTCTCACTGTACTGACAGTGTCCTCAGTGTGACTTTCACTACACTGACAATGTTCTCAGTGTGACTCACTATACTGACAGTGTCATCAGTGTGACTCACTATACTAACAGTGTCCTCAGTGTGACTCACTATACTGACAGTGTGCTCAGTGCGACTCTCACAACACTGACAGTGTCCCCAGTGTGACTCACTATACTGACAGTGTCCTCAGTGTGACTCATTACACGGACAGTGTCTTCAGTGTGACTCACTATACTGAAAGTATTGTCAGTGTGACTCATTATACTGAGTGTCATCAGTGTGTCTCACTATACTGAGTATCCTCAGTGCGACTTCCATTATACTGACAGTGTCCTCAGTGGGACTCACTACACTGACAGTGTCCTCAGTACTACACTCACTATACTGACAGTGTCCACAGTGGGACTCACTATACTGACAGTGTCCTCAGTGTGACTCTCACTATAATGAGTGTCCTCAGTGTGACTCTCACTATAGTGAGTGTTCTCAGTGTGACTCACTATACTGACAGAGTCATCAGTGTTACTCTCACTATACTGACAGTATCCTGTGTGACTCACTATACTGACAGTGTCCTCAGTGTGACTCACTACACAGTGTCCTCAGTGTGACTCACTACACAGTGTCCTCAGTGTGACTCACTACACAGTGTCCTCAGTGTGACTCACTATACTGACAGTGTCCTCAGTGTGACTCACTATGACAGTGTCTTCAGTGTGACTCACTATACTGACAGTGTCCTCAGTGTGACTTACTATTCTGACAATGCCCTCAGTGTGACTCATTATACTGACACTGTCCTCAGTGTGACTCTTACTGTAATGAGTGTTCTCAGTGTGATTCTCACTATACTGACAGTGTTTTCAGTTTGACTCACTATACTGACAGTGCTATCAGTGTGACTCACTATAATGACAGTGTCCTCATTGTAACTTACACTATACTGACAGTGTCCTCATTGTGACTCACTATACTGAGTGTCCTCAGTGTGACTCTCACTCTACTGAACGTGTCCTTAGTGTGACTCACTACACTGACAGTGTCCTCAGTGTGGCTCACTAAACTGACAGTGTGCTCAGTGTGACTCACTATACTGACAGTGTTTTCAGTGTGACTCACTCTACTGACAGTGCTATCAGTGTGACTCTCACTATAATGACAGTGTCCTCAGTGTGACTCTCACTATACTGATAGTGTTTTCAGTGTGACTCACTATACTGAGTGTCATCAGTGTGACTCACTATACTGACAGTGTCCTCAGTATTACTCTCACTGTACTGACAGTGTCCTCAGTGTGACTTTCACTACACTGACAATGTTCTCAGTGTGACTCACTATACCGACAGTGTCCTCAGTGTGACTCACTATACTAACAGTGTCATCAGTGTGACTCACTATACTCACAGTGTCCTCTGTGTGACTCTCAAAACACTGACAGTGTCCTCAGTGTGACTCACTATACTGACAGTGTCCTCAGTGTGACTCATTACACTGACAGTGTCTTCAGTGTGACTCACTATACTGAGTGTCATCAGTGTGACTCACTATACTGAGTGTCCTCAGTGCGACTTCCATTATACTGACAGTGTCCTCAATACTACTCTCACTATACTGACAGTGTCCACAGTGGGACTCACTATACTGACAGTGTCCACTGTGGGACTCACTATACTGACAGTGTCCTCAGTGTGACTCACTATACAGAGTGTCCTCAGTGTGACTCTCACTATAGTGAGTGTTCTCAGTGTGACTCACTATACTGACAGTGTCATCAGTGTTACTCTCACTATATTGACAGTATCCGGTGTGACTCACTATACTGACAGTGTCATCAGTGTTACTCTCACTATACTGACAGTATCCGGTGTGACTCACTACTCTGACAGTGTCTTCAGTGTGACTCACTATACTGACAGTGTCCTCAGTGTGACTCACTATGACAGTGTCTTCAGTGTGACTCACTATACTGACAATGCCCTCAGTGTGACTCATTATACTGACACTGTCCTCAGTGTGACTCTCACTGTAATGAGTGTTCTCAGTGTGACTCCTACTATACTGACAGTGTAGTCAGTGTGACTCACTACCCAGATAATGTCCTTAGTGTGACTCACTATACTGACAGTGTCCTCAGTGTGATTCTCACTATACTGACAGTGTTTTCAGTTTGACTCACTATACTGACAGTGCTATCAGTGTGACTCACTATAATGACAGTGTCCTCAGTGTGACACACTATACTGACAGTGTCCTCATTGTGACTCACTATACTGAGTGTCCTCAGTGTGACTCTCACTCTACTGAACGTGTCCTCAGTGTGACTCACTAAACTGACAGTGTCCTCAGTGTGACTCACTATACTGACAGTGTTTTCAGTGTGACTCGCTCTACTGACAGTGTTATCAGTGTGACTCACTATAATGGCAGTGTCCTCAGTGTGACTCTCACTATACTGATAATGTTTTCATTGTGACTCACTATACTGAGTTTCATCAGTGTGACTCACTATACTGACAGTGTCCTCAGTGTGAATGTCACTATACTGACAGTTTCGTCATTGTGACTCTCACTAAACTGACAGTGTCCTCAGTGTGACTCACTATACTGACAGTGGCATCAGTCTGACTCACTATTCTGACAGTGCCCTCAGTGTGATTCACTATACTGACATTTTCCTCAGTGTGACTCACTACACTGACAGTATCCTCAGTGTGACTCATTATACTGACAGGGTGTTGGTGGTGAGGTGTAGTATGGTGGTGGTGGTGAGGGAGGTATGATCTTGGTGGGTGAAGGATAGATGGTGGGAGGATAGAGAGGAAAAGTAGGGCTGGTAGATCGTTGTGGATGGTGGTAAGCGACTGGTGGGTGGCTAGTGGGTTGGTGGGTGGGTTTTTGGCTGGTGTGTGGGCGTTGGGTTGTTGCTGGGTGGGTGATCATGGCGGCAGGTTGTGGGTGGGTGGTCATAGCGCCGGGTGTTGGGTGGGTGGTCATGGCGCCGGGTGTTGCGTGGGTGGTCATGACGGCGGGTTGTGGGGGGTGGTCATAGCGCCGGGTTGTGGGTGGGTGGTCATGGCGCCGGGTGGTGGGTGGGTGGTCATGGCGGCGGGTTGTGGGGGGGTCATAGCGCCGGGTGGTGGGTTGGTGGTCATAGCGCCTGGTGGTGGGTGGGTGGTCATGGCGACGGGTTGTGGGGGGGGTGGTCATAGCACCGGGTGGTGGGTTGGTGGTCATAGCGCCTGGTGGTGGGTGGGTGGTCATGGCGCCAGGTGGTGGGTGGGTGGTCATAGCGCCGGGTTGTGGGTGGGTGGTCATGGCATCGGGTGACTATCACAATGATAGCAACACCAATCACTGCCTTCTCACAGAAGGAGAGAGACCTGTTATCGGAACAAACCAGCAGGATCTCTGAATTAGTGAACACACTCACACGTCACCCACTCAGCTACTTCTGTCTCAGCCCAGCAGATGGTATTGTACTTTATACAAGATCACAGACCTACACCCCAGCAGCTGCCTAGGGGCCCTACCTCTCTCAAGAGCAGGCACCTTACACACCCACCACCACAAGCTGAACACATCATGAGGAGCCAGTCTATCAGCATCCTGGCGGCCAACATTAGAGGTTTCATTACCAATGTTGGAGAGCTCACACACAGTTTTGTAAACACTCGACGTCCCGACATGATGACTGTTGTTGAAACATTTTTGCTGGCTACACCTCATGGATGAGAAGAGACAGGCAACGGCAAGGAGGAGGAGCTGCTGTGTGCTTCTCTAAATGTGTACATGTCCAGCACATTGATGTTGCCATCCCTTCTCATCTTGAAATGATGTTCTTCAAGCTATGCATAAACACTAGTACCTCTGTACTAGTATGTGCAATATACAGACCTCAGTGGCAACATACAGACCCCTTCAACTTCCTAATGGAAAATGTGGACTCCCTTCTGCTCCAACACAACTGTCAACATATCATAATTGTTGGTGACCTCAACTAACATCTTATACAGAGGGACTTTGATGACCTTCTTGCAGTGTTTGACATGAGAAACTTTGTTGATTTCCCTACTCACATCTCTGGCTCCTCCCTTACCCAGTAGTGAGTGACCTGGCAGAAGGTATAGTCACTTGTCATCCCCTCGGCTATGTTAGATCGTCTGGCCACAAGACTGTTTTTACGACATAAGAACATAAGAAAGGAGGAACACTGCAGCAGGCCTGTTGGCCCATGGCTATGGGAGAGAGGTAATTGGCCAGCCCTTTGCTCTGAGCTCGCCACCATCGATTGGAATGTTCTTCTCCAAGGGGATGTTGATATCAAGTGAATGCCTTCAGTGGACACATCCTTAATCTCCAACAAGAACACATCCCTCACCAGCAGTATGTAACGAAGCCTACAGATCAGCCTTGGTTTGGCTTTCGTTGTAGAGAGGCTGCTTTACTATTAGTCAAGAGAAAGCGGACCTCTCTGCCGATCACTTTGCTACCAAAATGCAAGTTCTTGATGCAGCAAGGGACCCTCCTTGGCTAGCTGCAAAAACTGTGTCAAAACTGTCAGTGGTGACAATAAGGCAGGAGGGGGTGCATCTTCTTCTTAAATTGCTTGACCAAGAAAAGGCTGTGGGCCCAGACAAGTTAAGCCCAAGATTGCTGCGATGTGCAGACCAGCTAGCAGCACCTCTAATTCGCATCTTTCAGCACTGCCTAGTACAGTGTAAATGACATTCTCTGTGGAAAGAGGCAAATGTAGTCCCTGTTCACAAAAAGAAGAGCAGAGCAGAAATCAGAGGGGCCCAAGCTTGTTCAACTGCCTCCCAGCATACATCAGGGGGATTACCAACAAGCCCCTGGCTGTCTTCAAGCAGGCACTGGACAGGCACCTCAAGTCGGTACCTGATCAGCCGGGCTGTGGATCGTACGTTGGACTGCGTGCGGCCAGCAGTAACAGCCTGGTTGATCAGGCTCTGGTCAAACAGGAGGCCTGGTCACAGACCGGGCCGCGGGGGCGTTGACCCCTGGAATTCTCTCCAGGTAGACTCCAGGTACAGACCAGTGTCACTCCTGTCAGTCACTGGCAAGATCCTTGAGACAATAATCTCAAGAAAAATCACAGAGATTTTTGGCTACCACTCACTACTTTGTGACCGTCAATATGGCTTCAGGAAAGGTTACTCTGCTGCCGATCTGTTGTTAAACCTCTCCACTAAATGGCACCAGTCATGGATGAATCCAAAGTTAGCTGTGTGGTAGCATTGGACATTGCTGGTGCTTTCGACCGAGAGTGGCGCCAGGGCCTCTTGGCAAAACTGCAAGCACTGAGAATTGCAGGCTCTACGCTATGTCTCCTCAGTGATTACCTTCATGGTAGATCTCTAAGGGTAGTTCTTAATGGAACAGAATCAGCAATTCATCTTATTGGGGCAAGTGTTCCACAAGGGAGTGTGCTGGGACCATCCCAGAACCCCATGCAAATGCAGACGACTGTACTCTGACATTTACTTATCCAAGAGAAGAAATGCCAGCTGCTCTAAGCTACATCAATCACAAGCTAAGAGCTATATCAGCATGGGAAAACAGATGGCAGGTAACATTTGCAACTGAGAATACACAAATGATGATGGTCTCTAGGTACCATGATGGTAATGCCGGTGCTGTAGTAAGTATGAATGGGAGAGTGTTGGTACCTGGGGAAGAAGTTAATATCCTTGGGGTGAAATTTGACTCCAAACTGATCATGAAGAAACACGTTGTAAATCTTGCAAACAAGGCAGCCAGGAAGCTTACAGCATTTCGATGTATCTGGTTGACAGTAGGGGTTGCAAGATTCTGAATGAGGCACAAGTACGGTCACACCTTGAGTATGCTCCACTTTCTTGGTCTGCCTGCGCCCCCCCCCCCTTTCCATCTGCGACTGCTTGACAGAGTAGAGAACAGAGCAGGACGTCTCATCTCTCGCGTGGACCCATCCTGGATAGATCTGTCATTTCAGCAGAGCCTTCAACACAAGAGGGATGTGGGTGGCCTTACTGTTATGTACAAGGCCAACATTGTCAAAGTACCACACTTGGCTCCACTTCGAGGACAGCGAAAAGCAAGCTTCTATACCACAAGACGGGCAGCAAGCAGCAACTTCACTCTGGCTGTACCCTTCTCCAGAACATCACTTCATCTGAGATCATTTATCCCCAGTATGACTCGAGTCTGGAACACATTCGTACAGCATTATGATGTCAACGAGATAAGGTCAGTTGATCAAATGAAAATGCTGACCCACAGATGGCTCCAACTTCCTCCTGTTCCGTACTTGCATGTTTCATAACTTGTTAATAGTTTGTCAATAAAGTTTGGAATCCTTAACTTGTAAATAGCTTGTCAGTAAAGCTAAGGATCCTTAACCTAACCTAGTCAAACCCTGTGTAAAAATAAATAAACGAGAGAGTCTTATAGACAGCCAGACAAAGATGAGTCTCGGTCTGGGAAACAAAAATCACAAGTAGTGATGAGAAGTTACATGACTCTCCGACTCAGGAAGTTGGAGTTTCACATGATGGATATGATTAAAGTCATCTCCAATGGTCGATGATAACCTATACTGCCTGACTACCTACCTACCTACCTCTCAAATAACTAACTGCGTCTGTCTGTCTGTCTCTCTCTTTCCTCTTATTACTTGCGAGCAAGAAAGAACATGTCAGGGTAACTCACTTATGACGGTGAGGTTGGTTCTGGCGTTCCTAGTGGGACTCTTCTTAAAGTCAACACGGCACCTGTAGAGGCCCTCGTCACTGGCTCGAACATTGTCCAGGACGAGAGAGGCTGGTGACGACTGCAGGTCAAAGTGACCTCGACTACCCAAAGTCTTCTCGTCCGCCCAGTTCCTTGCGTCCAGTACACTGTACTTCCGAGAGTCATAGCTGTAAGGAAACCAATACTTACTTCAGCTGTAAGTTTGTATATGTTGTGCCGAATAGGTAAAACTTGCGATTTTGGCTTAAATAGCAACGCTCTTCTTGCCGAATAAGGCAAGTGAAAATTTATGTATGCAATAATTTCGCAAAAATCATTCTGAACCTAAAGAAAAAATATATTTCATTGTGTTTGTTTATTATTAAATTTTTGTAAACTTATCTAAAATATATTTAGGTAGATTAGGCTATATTAAATTGTGTTTGTTATAAAAGAAAATGTTAGAAAATACTTAATTTTAAATGAGTTTTTGCCAATTGACCAGTTTTACCTATTCGCACAATAGGTTATTGAAAGCGGTGAAATTTTTTTTACGAAGATAGTGACGTTCAGGTTAGAGTATGTAGGCAAGAGGAAAATTATTTCCCAGTAAAAGTAGGCCTTAGACAAGGTTGGTTGTTCAATAAATTTATAGATGGAGTTGTAAGAGCAGTGAATGTTCGGGTGTTGGCAAGAGGTGTGAGATTAAAAGATAAAGAATCTAACACAAAGTGGGAGTTGTCACAGTTGCTCTTTGCTGATGACACTCTGCTTTTGGGGGATTCTGAAGAGAAGTTGCAGAGGTTGGTGGATGAGTTTGGTAGGGTATGTAAAAGAAGTAAATTTAAAGTGAATATAGGAAAGAGTAAGGTGATGAGGATAAAAAAAAATAGGTAACGGAAGATTAAAGGGAGAGAGTATGGAGGAGGTGAATATGTTCAGATTTATGTGAGTGGATGTGTCAGCAGATGGGTCTATGAAAGATGAGGTGAATCATAGAATTAACGAAAGGAAAAAAGGTGAGTGGTGCACTGAGGAGTCTGTGGAGACGAAGAAATTTAGCCATGAAAGCAATGAGGGGAATGCATGAGAGTGTAGTTATACCAACACTCTTGTATAGGTGTGAGACATGGGTTGTGAATGTCGCAACAAGGAGAAGGCTGGAGGCAGTGGAGATGTCATGTCT
>WNWK01010424.1:0-2500 GCA_009830355.1 Cherax destructor | reverse complement strand
AAGGACAAAAATGCAATAAGGAGCTCCTCACCAGCATCAGGGACACAAATGCAATAAGGAGCCCGTCACCAGCAGCAATGACAAAAATGCAATAAGGAGCCCCTCACCAGCATCAAAGACAAAACTGCAATGATGAGCCCCTCACCAGCATCAAGGACAAAACTGCAATAAGGAACCCCTCACCAGCATCAAAGATAAAAATGCAATAAGGAGCTCCTCACCAGCATCAAGGACAAAAATACAATAAGGAGCCCCTCACCAGCATCAGGGACAAAAATGAAATAAGGAGCCCCTCACCAGCATCAAGGACAAAAATGCAATAAGGAGCTCTTCACCAGCATCAAGGACAAAAATGCTATAAGGGGCCCCTTCACCAGCATCAAGGATAAAAATGCAATAAAGAGCCCCTCACCAGCATCAAGGACAAAAATGCAATAAGGAGCTCTTCACCAGCATCAATAACAAAAATTCAATAATAAGCCCCTCACCAGCATCAAGGATAAAAATGCAATAAGGAGCTCCTAACAAACATCAAGGTCAAAAATGCAATAAAAAGCCCGTCACAAACATCAAGGACAAAACTGCAATGAGGAGCCCCTCACCAGCATCAAGGACAAAACTGCAATAAGGAGCCCCTCACAAGCATCAAGGACAAAAATGCAATAAGGAGCCTCTCACCAGCATCAAGGACAAACATGCAATAAGGAGCCCCTCACCAGCATCAAAGATAAAAATGCAATAAGGAGCCCCTCACCAGCATCGTGGACAAAAATGCAATAAGGAGCCTCTCACCAGCATCAAGGACAAACATGCAATAAGGAGCCCCTCACCAGCATCAAGGACAAAAATGCAATAAGGAGCCAATCACCAGCATCAAGGAAAAAAATGCAATAAGGAGCTCCTCATCAGCATCAAGGACAAAAATGCCATAAGGAGCCCCTCACCAGCATCAAGGACAAAAATGCAATAAGGAGCCCTTCCAGCATCAAGGACAAAAATACAATAAGGAGCTCTTCACCAGCATCAAGGACAAAAATGCAATAAGGAGCTCCTCACCAGCATCAGGGACACAAATGCAATAAGGAGCCCGTCACCAGCATCAATGACAAAAATGCAATAAGGAGCCCTCACCAGCATCAAAGACAAAACTGCAATGAGGAGCCCCTCACCAGCATCAAGGACAAAACTGCAATAAGGAACCCCTCACCAGCATCAAAGATAAAAATGCAATAAGGAGCTCCTCACCAGCATCAAGGACAAAAATACAATAAGGAGCCCCTCACCAGCATCAAGGACAAAAATGAAATAAGGAGCCCCTCACCAGCATCAAGGACAAAAATACAATAAGGAGCTCTTCACCAGCATCAAGGACAAAAATGCTATAAGGGGCCCCTCACCAGCATCAAGGATAAAAATGCAATAAAGAGCCCCTCACCAGCATCAAGGACAAAAATGCAATAAGAAGCTCTTCACCAGCATCAATAACAAAAATTCAATAAGGAGCCCCTCACCAGCATCAAGGATAAAAATGCAATTAGGAGCTCCTAACAAACATCAAGGTCAAAAATGCAATAAAAAGCCCGTCACAAACATCAAGGACAAAACTGCAATGAGGAGCCCCTCACCAGCATCAAGGACAAAACTGCAATAAGGAGCCTCTCACCAGCATCAAGGACAAACATGCAATAAGGAGCCCCTCACCAGCATCAAAGATAAAAATGCAATAAGGAGCCCAGTAGTGTACAAAGTCCCTGTAGAACGCAAAATGGCGGCGGTACCCCCCCAACCCCCCCCCCACTTCCGGTCTGCTCCCACTTCCGGTCGGCCCACCCCCCACTTCGGGTCTGTCCAACCCCACCACTTCCGGTCACCCCCACTTCCTGTCGGCCCCCACCCCCTTGACCCCTTTTTTTTTTTTTTTTTTTTTCGCGCCCTTTGCCCGCGCCCGCCCGCCCCGCGCCCCGCCCCGCGCCCTTCCGCGTCGAGCCGCCCCGAGCTGCCTTCTGCAGCGCCTTCTGCAGCGCCTTCTGCTGCGGATCGCCCCCGCTTCTCGATTTTTTTTTTTCGATTTTTTTTTTTTTTTTTCAAATTTTTCATTTTTTCAATATTACTTCTAATATTTTTTACTTGACCTCTATGGAGATTCAGAGATATGGTAACCCCCTATGGGATCTCTCTTTAAGTTAAAATGAGCTAAAAGGACAAGTTCAATCAAGTATCCCTATGGGGTCTGTTTTTAAGTTAAACGAGATACTATCAAGTATAACCCCCTATGGGGTATATTAAAAGAATTAAAAGTGGTGTGATGCGACGTCATCACTGGGTCGCCAACAAGTTCAATCAAGCGAGCCCAGGTGTGATGCGACGTCATCACTGGGTCGCCAACAAGTTCATTCAAGCGAGTCCAGGTGTGAGGTCACGTGATGTTTACCCGTGACGTCACAATATTTCCTCGAATCAAGTACCCCTATGGGGTGTCTAAGTTAAACGAGCTAAAATT
>WNWK01010423.1:60000-67500 GCA_009830355.1 Cherax destructor | reverse complement strand
TGAACAAATTCTATGAACGTGAAACAAATTCAATAAAATAATAAAGAAACCTGAATTCCTAAATATATTTACGTATATACGTACGTATAAAATATATATATATATATATATATATATATATATATATATATATATATATATATATATATATATATATATATATATATATATATACAGTGGTACCCGGTTAACGATGGTCCCCAAACTCGCCCCTTTTATGTAAGTTTATTTTTTAAATGCTTTTGTAAGTGTATTTTTGGGGGTCTAAAAGGACTAGTCTATTTTACATTATTCCTTATGGGGATAAATTCGTTTGGTAATGGCACTAGAACAGCATTCTGGTACGAAAAATATCGTTAACCGAGGTAACACTGTATATATATATATATATATATATATATATATAATATATATATATATATATATATATATATATATATATATATATATATATATATATATATATATATATATATATATATGGATGTTTGTTAGTGGGTGAGAGTGAATGGGGTTTGAGTGAATGGGAGAGAGAGAGAGAGAGAGAGAGAGAGTGAGAGAGAGAG
Organism: Cherax destructor; assembly: GCA_009830355.1. NCBI lineage: Eukaryota > Metazoa > Arthropoda > Malacostraca > Decapoda > Parastacidae > Cherax > Cherax destructor. Next base: position 66,934 of record WNWK01010423.1, on the reverse strand, counting down.
TGCCCGTCCCTGTCTCCAGGTGAGGGCAGACGTTGATTCACAACACTCCCTCCTGCAACACCTAAATAAGTTATCATAGGCGAGGATTGAAGTTGTCATGCTCGCCTCGATAACTTCAACATATTGTGATAAATATTACGTATACAAGATTGGATTTTTTGGGGTAAAGTTATCGCACGTCGGCTGGGTAGAGGAAGGGGGCGGGGGTTAAGTTATGGCTATGTGTTATCGTTATCATGATAAAGCCTACAGAAACATGTTAAGAATACGAGTTATCGTATGGCGGGGGGTAGAGTTATCGCGATGATAACGAGACAGGGCGGGATAGAGTGTAAGCTATTGTGTGTTGTGACATGGGTGTTGGAGCAGCTAGTTAGCTGACAATTTTGTATCTGGGCTGACATTGCTGTACCGTCGCTGACAGTGTCATACCTAGCGTGGGGAGGGAGAATGTGTCACATCCAGTGGGTCACTGCTGTGGTGGTCACTGTAGCAGACTTAACACATTAATCGGACTTAGTTATCGTTTTAAGTGGCTCATGCACGCTATCATGGTCAGCAATTTGGTTATCGCATTCAGTGTTTTTAGCGAGTTTTTTTTTTATAACTAAAAACTTTAGACCGTGTGGCGTGTTTTTACAGTTAGCTTTAAGGTAACTCAGGATAATAACAATATATTTTATCACGCGATCAACGCACGCAAACTATGTATGAACTGATGTATGTGTATGTATAAATTGATGTATGTATCATACACACGCGTTCATCCGAGGATGTTATCTAGCTATAGTAATTTAAAATCATTTACCTATTGTATTTAATGGGATAGAGGGTCATTATGTTCGTAGATTCAATTGTAAGGTTATGAGATTAGGAGCTGCAACAGTCCCCATCCCGGAAGTCTGTTGCACTACTTTGTATGCCGTGAACAAGTCTCCAGTATTCCCACCGATTCTTTTATCTGTGGCGAAAGATTTGTGTGTGTGTGTGTGTGTGTGTGTGTGTGTGTGTGTGTGTGTGTGTGTGTGTGTGTGTGTGTGTGTGTGTGCGTGTTAAAGGAATTACTAGGCAGAGAGTTTAAGAAGAAGCGTCACCCATCACTTGAGAGCAGAGTATGTAATCTAAGATCACAACTTGTCTCTCTAGGAGCTAAACCTAGAACCTTAGATCATCACCTGCAACACACACACACACACACACACACACTAACACACACACACTAACACTAACATACACACTAACACACACACTAACACACAGACATTCTCAGAACACTTACAAAAACATTGCTGGATTCTCATTCCTTGTCGGATATCAGAATGAAAATGCTACCTTTGGTATACCTTTTGAGGAGCTGCTAGAGTTGTCTGGTGCTTGCTTGGTCGAGCAGGCTGTTTCTCCTGGCGGCCCGCTGGCCCATATATCCATGACAGCCTGACTGTTCTTTGCACTTGGTGGAGGTACTTGTCCAGGTTTCTCTTGAAGACTTGTACACGTATCACAGCAGTGTTTCTGGTATCTTCTGGATACATGTTGAATAATCTGGACCAAAGGATGTTGATACAAGGCTCTCTTTTTGTGCTCATGGCGCTCCTGCTCTTCACTGGTTTTATCTTACAAAATACTTTAATTTCAAGTGGCCTCTGTTACCTAATGGTTCAGCGCAAAACTTTTCACAAAGCCTCATTAGTTCGCTGGTATGAAACTGTTGAGTTAACGTGCTTCCAGGAACTATTTCTGACACACTATTGCGATGAACCATCTTACATTTAATATTTGGGAGGTTGAAACCTCCAATGAGGATAATATTTAGTGCGGGGTTTTCGAGACTTTCATGACAGCTGTCTATCTTCCTTATCTGATACTTGAATTCCGCTGCCGTTCCTGACTGTGGTTTATATACGAAGATAATTACCAGATTCCTAGTTTCCACTTTAATTCCTAGAGCTTTATCATTTGATGAATTTAACTATTCTGTACAGCAAAACGTGCCGTGCACATACAGGCTTACTCCTCCTTCAGCAATACACTCTATTAAGAAGACAGCGGCAGCGTGAATAATTCATATACCTTTGATAAGTTCTGTGAGTTTTTCTAATACCGGAGCCCGGCCATGGGCCAGGCTCGTCTGGTGCTTGCCTGGTCAACCAGGCTGTTGCTGTTGGTCCCCCGCTGACCCACATATCCATCTTGTGAATAAATATAATCTTATCCATATATTCCTCTCGTTCCTGATTTTTTTTTAAGAAAACTGGGTACATCACTGAGTGGCACCCTGTCATCTATGCCAGTCACAAAGTGGGGAGCAATAATAGCTATGTTTCTCTATCATGTTATATCACACAGGACGAACCGAATACATAGAGTAATGAAATCTGTCAGCCTGTGCAGAGAGACTTCAGTAAAGCGGTGAGGATATCGTCAAGCATTCTAGTATGTTATTAATAACTAAGGCAGCTTCAGTATTACGTTAGAGTAGAGCTGGAGTTACTACTGTTCCTTAGGAATGACAATCTCTCAGTATTTTTATGTCACATCTCTCCCCTGTGGTCGTATCTCTCCCCTGTGGTCGTATCACTGAGGGAGGAGGAATTTCCATGGAGGGGGTGTAGGGTTGTTGAGGGTGGTTTATCTGGGAGGAGACGGTGGGGGTCGTGTTGGGGAGGGGGACGTAAGGAAGAAAAAGCGAGGTTAGTGCAAGATTGTAAATCCTTCTACGAGAGGTTTATCTCTCTCTGAAGGAACTGTTGGAGCGGCATAAAAATAAAGTTAATTCGTAGATTCAATATTTTCTCACTCAGGAAAAATTCGAGAGAGAGGGACAGCGTAAAACTTCGACTCCTTTACCAAGCGATTAAATTTACAGAGAATTCCCTGGAGTGCCCATCAAAAATTTACAAAGGTTGGAAGTGTAAAAAAAGTCTCGACTTTATAAAGGGCATCCAGTACGCTGGAAAAAACTTAGAGCGAGAAGAACTTTACGCTGAAAGATACCCAATATACGTACTCGGAGTGAACACGTACAATGAAATTAATTTTTCGGACGAAAGAGGTGGTAACTAAATTTAAAACTATATATCTGGAGCAGCAAATACCAGGTAGCTGGGCGGCAGAAGGGATTTTTATTAAGTAAACTTGCTATCGCTTGAATTTTTTTTCGATTATAAAAGTCTTTCCCCCAAATAAAAAAAATAATAAAAATAAATACTGGACCCACATGAATTTAGTCAATGGTGTGGGACTTCACAGGCGGGGGGGGGGGGAGGGAAGAAAAATATCATGGGGAAAGAATGGGTTACGATCTCTGGTGATTCTTGGATGATTGACAAGAATATTCATCCAGAGTCATCATTGAACATGCAACCCATCAGGATGGGATTGCTGGAAGACAAGGTTGAACTACTAGCTACCTTTCCATCACGGAGGCTGAAAATGTAGAGTTCTGTATCAGAGTAGTCGGAGCTGCCCTCCCCTTCCCCGGACTAAATGGGATGATTACTTTATTTCCCAGGTGCTGCATGACCCATAGGGACTTACCGTCCGCCTGCGTAAGGGAAATTGAAGCATGGTAAAAGTTTTGCACTCCAGCAAGATTGCCAGTCTCTTCCGTTTCGTGTACTTGTAAGGTGACAGGTAATGCGTTGTTAATGGTATGGTTGATAACGCCAAGCTGTGAAACGTTTCGCCACGAGAGGCACCAATAAGACAGAATACGCCACCCACCCATGGTGTATCATATTCGGGGGTGGAGCGCTAAACCCATAAGGGTCATCCAGGGCCTGAATGACAATTACCGGAAGGCCGAAGGTTGGAAGGCATTCAGACTCGATTCAAGGAATTGGAGCACAAGTTCCATTCCTTAGATCAAGAGCCCCTCACCAGCATCAAGGAACCTCCCTTGACGGGGTAATAAATGTCCTGAAGTGTACGTGTCTGTACCAACGTACCAGGTGAAACTTACCAACATGTGTTTACATTCGGTACACACTTCTCCTTACCCTCCAGCGTGAGTGTATTAGCAACACAACTTATGTCATAAAAAGAACCACCTTTTTTAATTTAGAGACGATGATCTGTGCAACCATTAACTACTAACGTGCGAGGTAACCTCGGTGAAAAAAAATAGAGACAAATTTAAATGTTACAAGTACAGTAAACCAAAAAAAAAATAGAATAATGACCCAAGAGTTTATTTTGGAAGTTGTTGCCAGCCAGTACCGGAGGGAGGCTGCGTTGTGGGGGGTGAAAATAGCAACAGCTTGGTTGATCAGAGGGGAAAAAAATACGTGACCAAATCTGATTTGCGAAAACGTGCAGTTATTCAGACATCTTGATAGAGAAACATTCAGAAATAATTTGGAGACATCATACCAGTTAATGAGCTGGGGACACTCCTAACCAGTTAATTAAATGAAGTCCTCTGGCAAGTTAATAACTAAGGAAGGGATTGGAATCCTTACCTTATAAAGAGTGCGTGTCAAGGGCTACTAAAGTGCCAGGGACAAGGGACAGCTTACCCCTTTCTTTGTAATTAATAACCAAACAGAACAGAAAGGAAATTAATGTGTATGTATGTGTGTGTGTGGTTTATGTGTGTGTTTTTGTGTGTATGGTTTGTTATTTTGTGTGTATGGTTTGTTATTTGTGTATGTGTACTCGCCTATATGTTGTTGCAGGGGTCGAAGTTTGGTTCCTGGTCCCTCCTCTTTACTTGCTGCTTGCAAGATTCTCTCCTAATCAAGAAGGTCCTATCTGGAGTCTATCTGGAGATTGCTTCGGGGGTCAACGCCCTTGCGGTTCAGGGGGATCAGGGACTGATCAACTAGGCTATTACTGACGGCTGCACGCAAACCAACGTACGAACCACAGCCCGGCTGCTAAGGCACTCACTTCAGGTATCCATCTAGTTCTCTCTTGAAGACAGCCAGGGGTCTATTGGTAATCCCCATTATGTAACCTAGGAGGCTGTTAAACAGCCTTGGGCCCCTGAAACTTATTGTATTCTCTCTCAATTTACTCATGGCACCCCTGCTTTTCATAAGAAGTATTTTACACGGTCTGCCGAGTTTTCAGATTTTGTTGGGAGTGATTTTTTCGTGCAGATTTGGGACCAACCCCCTCAGAGATTCTCCAGGTGCAAATTGTGATGTATATTTCTCGCTTGCATTCAAACAGTCCCAGTAATTGAGGTGTTTGACTGTTTCTATACATGCAGGTTCTGTGTATGTTCGTCTGCCTTGAAAGGAGGTTAACAGCCCCTTGCAAAGCAGCCGTTCTATCATCATTATTTCTAATACTATTTATGGAGTCTGTTTTCACCACCCTGAGACTAAAGAAATACATAATGGCATCCCTTTGACTCATCTGTGCTCTTAACTTCCAGCTGTGCCCCCGAGTACCTGTTTTCTCCTCTCAAACAGCCTCTCTCCGTCTGACCTTTCAATTCCTGAGTATTTTGTATGTTGTTATCATGTTTCTCATGGTCCTCCTATCGTCCGAGGTCGTTAGATTGAATTCCTTTAGTCTCTCTTCGTAGTTCATTTCCCTTAGATCTGGAACTAGTCTGGTTGCGTGCTTCTGCACTTTCTCCAGTTTCTCAACACGCATCATCAGGAGTGGGTTCCATGCTGGTGCTGCGTACTAAAGATAGGTCCTGCCACTCTTAGATTTGTCAGGCGAGCATTGGCAGCAGAGGTTATTCGGTTGATATGAGCCTCGAGTCTATACTCCGTGTTCGGTCTTCTGGCCCCTTCCCCAATCTTCATAACCTTTCATTTGCTGAGGTTGAATTCAAGCAACCACTAACCTTACGAACCCTACAGCCTGTCCAGATCCATCTGCAGTCTTTCCCCATCCTCGTCTGTTTGTATTCTCATTAGTTTTACATCAGCGAACAGAGATACATCTGACTCGATTCCGTCTGGTATGTCGTTTACATAAATAAAAAACAGAGGATGTGTTTGTGTATGTGTGTGTGTGTGTGTGTGTGTGTGTTAGTTACCATTTTGTCCTAGGCACATGTCGATTAGACACTAGGCCTGTTGTATGTATGTGTGTGTGTGTGTGTGTGTGTGTGTGTGTGTGTGTGTGTAACGAAACACTTCGAAATGTTTCGGCCCCGTGTGTTTGTGTGTGTGTGTCTGCGTCTGCGTGTTTGTGTATTAATGTATCTACATATTTATGTACATACATTTGTTAATGCTCGTCCTAATTCGATCTTAATCAATGTTTTCTTGTTTTTTTTCCCCCTGCCTTTTCCCCCTATTCCCCCATCAGCAGCGGCAGCAGGGGGATGTAATATAATGGTGGAAGGGGCCGGCTTTAAATGACCATTACGATGAAACAGCGCCCAGTTAATTGTGTTCGCCTGTAGATGTTTACGTGGCAGTCTGGTGATGTTTACGTGGCAGTCTGGTGATGTTTACGTGGCAGTCTGGTGATGTTTACGTGGCAGTCTGGTGATGTTTACGTGGCAGTCTGGTGATGTTTACGTGGCAGTCTGGTGATGTTTACGTGGCAGTCTGGTGTGTAATACGAGACTAAATGCTTGGTTTCAGCTTAAAGTGGTAGGGATGGGTGAGTGGTGGGGACTGGTGGATGTATAAGTTGTTAGGATGGGTAAGTACGGACGAATGGATAGACAGAGCAGCGAAGACTAGGAGGATGGATAAGCAAAGTGTGCACAGACGTCACGGAGTTTAACAAATAACAAAGGTAAACTCACCCCAAGCATTTAATATCAATGGTAAAGTAAGAATCTCTGTTTTCCCCAGAGAACGAATTGATCATATTACTAGTCTGTCTGTGTTGCCTCAGCGTCTCAGGGAACTGATAAAAGCTAAGGAAAGCAACAGACACCACTCAGAAAACACGCAAACATTCATTACTTCCCAGCCACTGTGAAACTTTAATGCCATAAATACTGCAGTTCAGT
>WNWK01010423.1:42500-55000 GCA_009830355.1 Cherax destructor | reverse complement strand
TTCTCCTACTTCATTTTATTTTATACCTCACCAGACCTGGTTTTAATTTCTTTTCCGTACCCTTGTCTTTACCTTCTTTTCTTCCTCAGTTTCCTTCTGTCCTCTTCCCCTCCGCCTTTATTATTTCCTTCTTCCCTTTTTTCTTCCTTCTCTTTTTTTTCGTACCTCCCTCCTTACCTTCCATATCTTACTCCTTTCCTTCCTTTCGTCCGTGCTTTTCTACATTAGTGTCTGTTTTCCTTCTTCCACGCGTCTCTTCCCCCCTATCTTCTTCCTAATGTCTTTCCTACATTCTTCTTCCCTCCCACTATTCCATCTTTCCTTCCATCCCTTACTCTCCTACCATTCCATCTTTCCCTCTGTCTATCACCACTCCACCTATCCTTCTAGCAGGAAAAAAAAATAATTACTTGTTATGCATCCTGCAACCCCATAAAGGTGGAAAGGGGGTGTTGTTGGAGGGGAGGGGATGTTATGAGAGGGGAGGGGATGTTATGGGAGGGGAGGGGATGTTATTAGAAAGGGAGGAGGTGAAGGAGAGTGTTGTCAGACGAAGGTCATGTAAATCTATCTCCGGTGAAGTGTAAACATTGGTGCTTCCAGCGGTGTGAATTGCCTTTGAGTGGAAGGTATCAAGGCCTCATTTGTTGTACAGGAAGCTGGAGCACCACTAGCAAGATTTCAGGATCTTTAGGCTGTTTCTGCTAGTGGTATTAGGGTGGTGGTAATGGGAGAGGAGGGGGTGGAATTGCTTAGTGGTGGTGCTGGTGATGTTACTGGCGGTGCTGGTGATGTTACTGGCGGTGCTGGTGATGTTACTGGCAGTGCTGGTCTTATGCTAATGGGTAGTAGTGGTGTTGGTGTTGGTTATCGTGTTGGTTGTGGTGGAGGATGGTGGTACTGGTGGTATAACTGGTGAGTACTGGTGGTTGGAGGTTATCGTCGTCGTCGTCGTAGTAGTAGTAGTAGTAGTAGTACTACTACTACTACTACTACTAGTATTAGTAGTTGTAATAGTAATAATAGTTGTAATAATGTTGGTATTGCTTCCGCTTCCAGTGACCTGGCCGGGCTCAGAGAGTAGATAAACTCTCGAAACTCTTCAAAGGTATTCAAAGGTAAAGGACCTGGCTGCGTCTCCTCTTACCGTTAATCTTGGTCAGGAATTCAGCCATGAAACGAAGCAAATTTTACTTCCCTTCTTCACTCACTCCTTCACCATCCCTCACTCACTCCTTCACCATCCCTCACTCACTCCTTCACCATCCCTCACTCACTCCTTCACCATCCCTCACTCACTCCTTCACCATCCCTCACTCACTCCTTCACCATCCCTCACTCACTCCTTCACCATCCCTCACTCACTCCTTCACCATTCCTCACTCACTTCTTCACCATCCCTCACTCCTTCACCATCCCTCACTCACTCCTTCACCCTTCCTCTCTGTACGCCACGTCTGCAAGAGTCTCCCCATCCGCTCATCCCTCTTCCACTACATCATCCACCTCCCCCTCCATTCACAAACCCCCACCCCAGCAAGACATATATTGGTGCATGTGTGTGTCCGCTCCACAACGCCACAATTGTTGTATATTGTGGAGAAGATCGAGGCCATCTCAGAGGGGGATTTTTAATATCTTTATCCCGTCTTGAAAAGAAGGAAAAATGCTCTTATTTCCCGGGTGGCGGAGGATCAGGTGGACAGACTGGACTGGAATGTAAAGATGAGAAACTTCTGATGGAGGGAATGGTCTTGTGTGAGGCAGAGCGTAATGTTGGCTTGGGGATGAGAAGGTGATACCTTAAGCTGTAGCTGTGACCGCTGCTGTTTACAAGATGGATGGCGAGAGACCTTGATCAATAGTGGCTCTGTTAATGTTGTTCTCTGAGGCAGAAAAAAAAACAGTTCAGCAATAGTACCTTTGAAGAATACTTGAGTATTAAACTCCCGTATAAGCGGCTTAGTGTTATTTCTCTCTGTCTGTGTCTGTCTGTGTCTGTCTGTGTCTGTCTGTGTGTGTGTATGTGTGTGTGTGTGTGTGTGTGTCTGCTCTCTCTCTCTCTCTCTCTCTCTCTCTCTCTCTCTCTCTCTCTCTCTCTCTCTCTCTCCTCCTCACCCCTGTGCCTCTCGTAAATGTGGTAAGGAATACCATTTAGGATGAAACTGTACAAGCTGTGAGTTACGTGACATGGGAACCTGAAGTTCATTTGGAGTCGCTTCGGGAGGTCACCGCATCCTCGGCCTAGAGAGACATCGAGTGACATGAAGAGTATCATCATTGGCTTGTCTTGTCTTGTTTTGATGGTTCTAGTTATTTTTCCTATCATTTTTGCTTGAAGTTGCGATATTTACATGGTTGTATTCCTTGAACCCGAGATATTATGACATTATAACTCCCAGGTCTCTCACATTTAACTTGCATTCTATATTAGTTTCTTTTGTACTCCGATATTTTTTTTATTTCTTCCATTCTTCCGTGACGTAATAACTGAAATTCATCCCCAATGAACATCGTATTATTGTCAGTGGCCCACTGGAAAACTTGGTTTATACCAGCATGGAGACTTGCCGTATTTTCTAGGGATACCACTGTGGCCCACTGGAAAACTTGGTTTATACCAGCATGGAGACTTGCCGTATCTTCTAGGGATACCACTGTCATACAACTTCTAGCATCGTCCGTAAAGTTTGATACAGTGCTGTGATTTATGTCCCTCTCTATATCAGTAATAAGAATGAGGAAGAGAAGCGGGGTGAGTACCGTACCTTGAAGGACAGAACATTCTGTTGTAGCAGCCACTAATTTCACTCCATTTACTGTTATTCTTTGGGATCTATTTGTTACATATCATCTTAGTTTACAAATAGTTTGTTTTTGAAATGGTGTAGAACGATTTGGATATCCCATTTTAAGATGTGGTATTTCATCTTTGAAGAAGAAGACCAGTAAGCCATGGTGAGGCCTCGGTCACATGAACAGGAGTACCAAGAGCGCCAGGTACTCATAAGTTCTGGGAGAAGCCGACATTTGCCATGTCTTCCCAAGGGTAAACATAAACCTGACCTATGGCTCTGGCGGTCAGTTTAGGGCCTAGAAACGCTAGTCTAAGGGAGGGGCTGGAGGACTTTATACTCCTGAGGGTAACCCAGGAATGGGATTATCCAAAAGGCTCTCAGCGAAAGAAAACATTAAGATGGCTGGTCTGAGACCAGGCCGCGGTATCCATGATCCTTGAAATCATTAAGGTATATAACAGATCGTTCAGAAAACCCATAACTTGAAAACAGACAAGAATATGATTTTATTACTTTCCTGTCTCCGAAAAAAAAAATTCTTGTTCATTTTCCAAACAGCTGTGTTTATCTTTTCCAAAAACGTTTTGTGTATCTTCTTTATATAGATTAAAAAAAAAAGGATTTCCGAGTGATATACAAGTGTAACATTACATACATACACACACACATTATCTCTCAGTCATATAAATACACAATGCAGCCACGTGAGAAGCAAACTCATTCAGAGAATCAACTGGAGTTAGCCAAGGGATCCAGAGGATACAGGAAGAACCAGAGGTCACCTGCTGTTTTTGGAACAAAGTTGTATTTGTTTCCCCCTAAGAGCACGTGTCCTCTGATTCCTCTTATATTTTCTGGATCTCTCTGCTAAGCCTGGTGTATCCCCTGCTACATCTAGCAGCCCCTCCTGTCTAACAAGGCTCCGAGGTGCTGAATCATTTTTGTCATTTTTCTACTTTCTTCCGCTAATAACCCTCTGGATTTTGAACGATTGTAAATACCATGGTTACTGGGTAGTTTCCCTGGTATGGGGGATTTGTACCTCCTGGTCCCTTTCAAATAGTATGCTCTGTAGTTCGTGTTATAGTATTTTTATGTGCCTAAATGTATAACACATTTTAAGATGAAAATTTTGCCTAGTACCAGATCAACCAGGCTGTGATGAGAGAGTAGAAAATCTCGCAGTATGAGGTGTAGTTTTAAGGCTGAACATTGACGTGCATTGTGTGTGCCTGTGGACCGAACCTCTATAGTGAACCTGCTGCTACAACTTCTATGATTGCTTCTTGGCTGTACTTTCAAAGTTGTCACTGGTGTTGAGCCTTGTCACTGGCTCTCTCTCTCTCTCTCTCTCTCTCTCTCTCTCTCTCTCTCTCTCTCTCTCTCTCTCTCGCATGATCTCAAGTTTACCAATTCACGACTGCCTGGGTTTTACCAAGAACTTTTCTAGGGATAGGATAATCTATAGTCTCCGGGTACTTGATATTTTTAGCTGTTGCCGCAAAACTCTCCCAGAGAGAGGACCCCTCTGGCCCCGGAAACTGACCCTGGTGCCATCTATGGACGGCACGAGTGTCATTAAGGCTCCCTTACACCTGTACACCACCAGTCAAAATTGTTTTTTAAAAGGGGGATTAAACTCTTGGTGTATATACATAGATATACATATCTCAATGTATGCACAGTGATACATACTTCTGTGTATATACCCCCGTGTAGAAGAGATTTTTCTTGTCTGCAGAAAGGTAAAATGAGTGACGAAATATTAGAGATTTTTTTCTGCTAAAATCCTGTAATGTTGATCGTTATTGGATAATACATAATCCGATGTATGACTTCAACGTTTCACTAGATCGTGGTTTCTCCAGTCCAATGCAGAGAAAGATGGAAGATGAGGAGGAGTTTGAGGTAATCAGTCCCTCAGCCTGGAGTCGATATGTTCAGTCCATCCGAGGGACTGATTACCTCCTCATCTTCCACCTTTCTCTACATTAGACTGAAGAAGCCACTGGCTTCCTAAACTGTTTGTGTATTTGTGGTATTTGTGTTTGTGTAGCTACACCTAATACCACTCTACAGTGACGGGGTGGCAGTTCCCTGCATATGCTCTTTCTTGTAATCTCAATTTCCCATGAGAGTTCTCCGGGAGTTTCTTCCTGCTCCCTGCCAGGTACAGGTAGGTTCGCCAGGACGGATCCTGGTCCTGGCCTACTTCACGCAGTGACCCGGCAAACTCCCTTCCGTTCTCGTTGTCTTTCTCCTCCTCCTCTTCCTCCCACGCTGAGCAAAAAAGAGGAATGGGAGGTATAACTTAGGTCCTCCTCCACCCCCCCCATCCCCTCCCATTGTATCGGGAATCTTGCACAAACTTTCTACAGAATTATCGAAGTCGGACCTCACGAGTTATAATTCAGTTCTGCGAAGTCCAGAATGTCGTAGGTGGGCCGACGTTCTGGGGACTGGGCCGACGTTCTGGTGACTGGGCTGACGTTCTCGTGACTGGACCAACGTTCTCGTGACTGGGTCGGCTTTCAGGACTCAGAATTATATATTTAGCTATAAATTGCTCGAAAATACACACAAGCGTTCCTGGTATGTTGGTGTTTACCACGGGGACACACTCCTTGATTTGTCCAGTCTGGATTACGAGGGTGGGGAAGAGGATAAGGAGAGAGAGGGGGAGATGGTGGGGAGAGGGTCGGGTGCATGGGAATGGGGTAAGGGGAGTCGGAAGGGGTTGAGGATCTTGGGGAGGGCAAGGGGAGTGAGGAGCGTGGGGAAGGATTAAGTGAGAGGGAGGGGTGCGGTAAGTATTGGGGGGAAGGGAGATTGGGCGAATTGTGGGATTGGAGGTGGAATGGCTCTTGATGGAAGGAAATGAAATTTGTTTAAGAGTTGGAGAAAGAGGAGGTGAAAGGGTAGAAAGGTGTGCTTAGAAAAGGAGAGACTAGGGAAGAAGAGGCGATTAGGAAAGGAGGGGACGGTGAGGGGTGAGGGAGTGGTGGGAGGGGAATCGATCGCGTGTACCTGTGAGCAGTTATCGCTGGCGTCGGCTGAAATGATTCATGCGAGGTTCGTGTGTGACTCCTTGTCGATCCCAGTTCATTCATTCCTACCCAGTCTTGTTTTCTTCCTCACGGCCACCATTCTGTCCCCTTCCTCCTCTTTCTTACACCGACTTCTCTTCCTCCTCCTCCTCCTCCTCCTCCTCCTCCTTCTTCTTCTCTTCCACCATAGTGCGAGTCTCTCTTCGTAATACCTGGAGTATACCTGGAGAAGATTTTTGGGTAAGTTATTCCTCAGAGCTCCTTATTAGTGGTAGTCATCCTCCTCAGAGTGAGTTACTCCTCAGAATGACTGCTCCCACAGAACAAGTGCCCCACAGAACAAGTGCCCCACAGAACGATTGCCTCCACAGAACGAGTGCCTCCACAGAACGAGTTCCTCCACAGAACGAGTGCCTCCACAGAACGAGTTCCTCCACAGAACGAGTGCCTCACAGAAGAGTGCCTCCACAGAACGAGTGCCTCCACAGAACGAGTGCCTCCACAGAACGAGTTCTCCACAGAACGAGTGCCTCCACAGAACGAGTGCCTCCACAGAACGAGTGCCTCCACAGAACGAGTGCCTCCACAGAACAAGTGCCCCACAGAACGAGTGCCTCCACAGAACGAGTGCCTCCACAGAACGAGTGCCTCCACAGAACGAGTGCCTCCACAGAACGAGTGCCTCCACAGAACGAGTGCCTCCACAGAACGAGTGCCTCCACAGAACGAGTGCTCCACAGAACGAGTGCCTCCACAGAACGAGTGCCTCCACAGAACGAGTGCCTCCACAGAACGAGTGCCTCCACAGAACGAGTGCCTCCACAGAACGAGTGCCTCCACAGAACGAGTGCCTCCACAGAACGAGTGCCTCCACAGAACGAGTGCCTCCACAGAACGAGTGCCTCCACAGAACGAGTGCCTCCTCAGAACGAGTTGCTCCTCAGAATATGTTCCTCGCTTACCGCCGCCCACAAAGTTGGCTACGACAAGGCTAACAACAATATACATTCTGAAGTAAGTGCGTTGTCATACCTTAACATTCGTACGTATATATACCATTCGATTTTCTCTCCCTGAGAACACTGTCGACATCTGTGATCCAAGAATATTCAACATCTTACCAGAAGATATCTGAAACACCGGAACAAGTATAGAAAAATTCAAGAGGACACTACAAGTACCACCGGCAAGTGTCGGATCAACCAGCCTGTGATGAATATATTCAGCCGAGTCGACTAAGCAAATACTAGACAAGCCTGGCCCAGGGCCGGGTTTTGAGAGAGGAGGTAAACTCTCGAAACTCATCAGAGGTATATCAAACACATAAAGGTAATTCTTTTGTTTATGTAATTCCCATTTAATAGTAACTCCAGCTGCTGAACCTTTACTGGAATGCTGTACGATATCTTCATTGCCTTAGAGAAGTCTCTCAGCTCAGTGACTTATTCCAACACTACGTTACCCATCCTGCCTGATGGAATGTAACAGGGAAACATAGTTATTTAATGGGAATAAAAGCTACCTATCATGTAGAATAAAGTAGCAGCACGCTGTTAATGCATCCAATTTTGCTAAATAGAAAAAAAAGTGTAGCAGTGACGTTTGGTTGTTAGGAACGACTCGTCGACTCCTGCTGACTCTCTCGTCTCATCACCAACTATTTTCTGTTGCTTCTGTCTGGCAAAAAATTCTGCTTCACGTTTTCTGACGTTATTTCGCCGTATTTGTATCAACGTTTTCATCTGGAGTGGAACTTTTTTTCTGACCTCGTTTCATCACACACACAGACTCATCCGCGTATTGCTATTAAATCACAGTTTAAAAAAGGCAACATTTAGACTATGTATCGGTCCGTATTCTATCATTCCCACGTCACAGGGCCTAACGTCCTTGAAGAAAATGGCCTCGACGCCGGTGAAGGGCTCGGCATCCAAAGAATTGGAACTGGCATCCCTTTCCTTGGGTCCAGTCTGACTGCCTCCTCTTCCCCAGGAGCTGCATGATTCACCCGGACTTAGTGATTCTCCAAGAAATAAGTAAACAAGCAAGTCGTGACTGGATAATTGTATGCTAGTTGTGGAATGTTGCAGCCACGGTATTGTGACTTCATCCCTCACCCGTATTCCCAACCTTACCTGAGACTGCAGACCCAGATTAAGATTTTATAGGCCCCTGGGTTACAGGTACTGTGGGGCCCCCACTGATATTTAAAAAAAAAAACAATCACAACAGTCAACAGTTCATCATATATGTGATGTAATAACATACTATAATTATGAACTTACTGAAGTAACTGTGAAAACTTTTCACTTAATCTCTGGAGGCCCTCCAGCTGTCGAAGGACCCTTAAAGCCCTTGCCTTAATCCTGCCCTGCCTGAGAGGGACCCAAAACGAAGAACGTCCAGGTAGAACATTCACCCAACATATTCGAGATAGTCACGTTCAGTAGTCATCATACGCTCGTTTCAAATTTCCCAGAACAATCAAGACTTTGGGGAAAAATCAGTGATACATCGCTACCTTCCCATTTGGAAACGCGCAGTTGATTTGCATAGACGTATTGCATCGTGCATTATTGCCACAACTCATTCCACACAGAATCTATGTTTTCATGTTAGTTTGGTACTGGTGTGGGAACTGAGAGTTGTGTATCTTCAAAACTGTCTATTGAGAGTATACTTTTCTGCTACGGTATACATAGTACTGACAATGTAGTAGTAGTAATAGTAGTAGTAGTAGTAGTAATAGTAGTAGTAGTAATAGTAGAAGCAGTAATAGTACCTACTTCTGCTGCCTCCTCCATTAAGAGTAGCAACTGCTACTAATACACTTGATGCTAGTAATGTTATCACTACAGGGTGTTTCACTCGTATGAGTTATCATTTACTACAGACATAATATATAAACAAAATGCTTGCAACTACTGGAGTACCAACTCGGGGCCTCCTACGAGTGAAACACCCCTGTAGTAATACCACTACTAATCATTACTAATCCTATTATCACCTTTCACTACTGTCACCATTACTGGTAACGTATTGGGCTAGGCAGCCCTGTTACAAATCACCAGAACTAAGACTTCGAACAGCCTAGAAAGAACATTTAAACCCATTATAAACTCTGCAATTCAATAGTGTTTATATTATTATTATTATTATTATTATTATTATTATTATTATTATTATTATTATTATTATTATTATTATTATTATTATACAAGTCATCCAACACAAAGAACTGTTGAAGGCTCAATCCTCAGTCCATTTATGGCGAGGAACTCGACTCAGAGTGTAAGGTTCCCCCGACTATCCACTAAAATTGTCTTCTAAAAGGAAGGTTCAAATATGTTTTGTGAATTTATATCAGATGCCGATGAATGACTCTTGATCCAAGGAATTGAAGCTACCCCTCCCATTCCTCAGGTGGTGTTTGACCCTAACGGGTTAAGCGCTTCTCCATTACTCTTACGTAATCATTTCCAGTTATTACTTAACTGTTTGTGTGATATTAACGCGTCAGTCGTCGAAAAGCAAATTGTCTTAGTGATTAAACGCTAATGTGGGATAAGATTCTTCCTGGGGAAAGGGAGAAATGTACTCGCCTTTATGTGGTTGCACGGGTTGATTCACAGCTCCTGTGTGTGTGTATATGTGTGTACTCACCTAATTGTGGTTGCAGGGGTCGATTCATAATTCATGTCTCCGCCTCAGTGTTAGTTACCATTTTGTCCTAGGCACATGTCGATTTGACACTAGGCCTGTTGTATGTATGTGTGTGAGTGTGTGTAAGGAAACACTTCGAAATGTTTCCGCCCCGCCGGGAATAGAACCCGGGACCTCCGTGCGTGAAGCGAGAGCTTTACCACTAGGCCACCGGGGGCTGTGTTAGTTACCATTTTGTCCTAGGCACATGTCGATTAGACACTAGGCCTGTTGTATGTATGTGTGTGTGTGTGTGTGTAACGAAACACTTCGAAATGTTTCGGCCCCGCCGGGAATTGAACCCGGGCCCTCCATGCGTGAAGCAAGAGCGCTAGCCACCATGCCATCAGGGCGTGTGGTGTGTGTGTGTGTGTGCACTCACCTAGTTATGGTTGCAGGAGTCGAGTCATAACTCCTGGCCCCGCCTCAGTGTGTGTGTGTGTGTGTGTCTGTACATACAGCTGGTGCAAGAAACTGATGACTTATACAGAGTGAATCATCTAAAAAAAACACCAGCTACGGTTAACGGTTAAACACCATGTACAATCAAACACCAGCTACAATCAAACACCAGCTACAATCAAACACCAGCTACAATCAAACACCAGCTACAATCAAACACCAGCTACAATCAAACACCAGCTACAATCAAGTTGTTTGAACGTTTGTCTAGAGATGAGGTGGGAATGATACGCATAAGAAACAGAAAAAAAAGGAAAATGTAGAAGAAGGATGTAAGGAAGGAAGGAAGGAGAGAGAGATAGAGAGAGAGAGAGAGAGAGAGAGAGAGAGAGAGAGAGAGAGAGAGAGAGAGAGAGAGAGAGAGAGAGAGAGAGAGAAATAACACTACGGCGCTTCTAAGGGAGTTTAGACTTATTGAATTTTTTTTTTCTCTCAAAAAAAGTTCTTGATGTTGGTCATGTGCTCTTGATCCAAAGAAATGGAAATACTTCCCCCTCTCTCTCTTTCCTCGTACCAAACTTAATTACCCCTAGGTCCCAGGAGCTGTGTAACCCCCTACATTAGCCATATCTGTAGGCGATTCGACAAATCATCGACCCCGCGACCCGATCCCAAACCAGAGTGACTCTCCCCCTTCCTTAGTTGACAGTCTATGCTGAAGAGAGTGTTTTCAGAATAAGTCTATTCTGACGACTTTTCGCTCATTGCTAAAACTCACCAGTGAGCGAAACTTCGTGGGAATAGACACTTGCTCCAGGAAGAGGGGGGATGGGGGGGGGAATATCAAATGTGAGCAATTCATCTATGTCCATAACATATGCTGCCAGTTGATTGATTTCTGCCGCCACCACCCGGGGTAAAATCATCAATCTCCCAGGGTAAGAATAAGATGCACTCTGAGTGCCTTAGTTGCACCGACTCTTTTTAATGTCTTGTACGACGGAATGATGCCAGCACTTAGGTACGTAGCTACGTAAGTACGTAGATACGTCTGTGTGTGTGTGCGTGTTTGTCTAATATATCAAACCTAAAAATTTAAATTTTTTAATTCTTGCTGAAACGTCGAAATATGAAGGCAAATTATTTTTTTTTATAAATCCTATTGTTTCACTTGTTTAATGAAATACGCGTTCATCAAAAAAAAAAAAAACATTAAGATTATTTTGCTTGTAGGCTTTTGTTACAAGAGTAGACCTACGTGTATATTAATGGGGGAAAAAAATCGTCACAATGTGGTGTCTTGTGGATTTGAATGTGGAAATAAAGGCAAGAGTCAAATTTTTCGCGATTACATCGAAAGCAAAATATTAAAGCAGGATGTTATAGCAGGATGTTAAAGCAGGATGTTAAAGCACAATATGAAAGAGGATATTAAAGCAGGATGTTAAAGCAGTATATGAAAACGAACAGCTTACATCAATTAGGTCAAGTGGTACAGAACAAACAGTAATTAGAACAACGTTTCGCTCCTTCTAGAGATTTATCTCGTGGTCATTCATTAGGTTGCTACACTATAACATTAGCCATTAAACTATATTATTAACGCGTTAAGTGGCGCAGTCTACGCTTCATTGCCCTGGCAAGTGACAGTTATAGACTGGGTGGCCGCCTCACTGAATGAGAATGGCAGTAGTTGGCACAGTGCGTGTGTGCCACTAAGAACAAGCATTTGTCAGACACTTGACGGCAGTTCTTTACAGCTTTTATAACTAAAGATTTTCGTAGTTAAGGTAGTTAGTGGTTGACTAGTGTTAGGAGGATATGAGGCTGGTAGACTAGAAAGCAAGACGGCAATTTCGTAAGAGTGCGTAATGCGTTTAACAGATTTCGAAGTTTATATAGCAGGAGTTTACTGTACGTAAAGGAGAAATACAATGCGGGTTAGGGTACTTTATTTGTGGATAAGCTGATCAACCTTAAGTCAGTTTCTGATCAACCACAGCTCGGTTGATCAGAAATTGAGTTAAGAACATTGTCAAAATTCCCTCTTGAGGACATCTAGAGGTTTGTTGTTAATCCCTCTTATATATATGAAGGGAAGGCGTTGGAAAGTCTTATTTCCTTTACGATTTATTTTCTCAATTTTTCGATAGTGGAGTAACGTGTCCTCATGGAGTGTCACGTTGCCGTCAGTGGTCCACTTAAGGACTTTGTTTACATCAGCTTGGAGGTTTGTCGTGTCCTCAGTGGATGCTGCTGTTGAACAAATTCCAGAATCGTATTTAAAGGATGATATAGTACCATGATTTATGTCTATGATGGATATGAGAATGAAAAAGAGAATAGGGGAGAGTTTAGGGCCTTGTGGAACAGAACGTTACACTATGGCCGCCTCTGATTTCATTCTGTTTATCATTACTCTTTAGTTTATATTTGCTCCAAAATTTCAAGCTGCTCAGTTTTTCCACTTATTCCTTTTGTTTGTGTTTTGTGTGCAATTATCTCATGGTCGCACTTGTCATGGGTTTTTACAGTCTGTGTTTGCTACGTC